>VXBO01007951.1:461535-535475 GCA_013400135.1 Rhinoptilus africanus
AAAGAAGAAAAAAGGAAAAAGGAAGCACGCTAGAGTGGTTGGAAAGGTCTGCCGGGGAGAGGGTGCTCCAGCCAGCCCCGGCCCTGGCCTGCCTTGAAATGTTTTCTGCTCCAGCGTATTTTTAGCTACTGTCACAGAGTGATTTCCTTGCTGATCTGCTCGAGGTTCATGTTGCACTGCTGAAAAGCTCACTTGCTCCAGTGCAGACCTCCAAGCTAGAGAGCTTCTGACCGCAGGTTTTCATCTGGATGGTTTCCTGTTGTCAAGGGCCAGATAGCGAAGCCTTTTCTCAGCCTTTTTGCAGACCAAAGTCCCGTCGGATTGGTGGCCTGACTCATCTCTTAAGCACTTTCTCCAAAGCCCCTTGCTCTGTCAGAGGCTCATCCCCATCCCTGCTCTGCCAGGGGATGCTCTGACTTCCCGGCAATGGGCTGGCTCCAGATTTGCCTGCAGCCTCCAACTCTCCCCTCGGTCACTTGTGTCACAGCCGGGCGTTGAGCAGGACCCACACGAGGAGGACAGAGATACACAGTCAGCTCTTTGGACACGCGCAGCTTCTCGGACCACAGGGGAGTATCTGCATCTATCCCGCTCACTTACATGAGCCCGTGCCTCAGTTTCCCCAGCTTCAGACTGCAGTGGCTTTTAATTTTCTTTCTTTTGTTTGTTCTTGAAATCGTATTTTGTAAATAATATTGGTCACAAAACTGTGTGGCATTGCAACATTCCCTGTATAATATATCCTTCCTCTCTGTGTTTTCCTGAAAACCCATGTCCCAGAATGATCATGAAACGTTCCAAGAAGAAATGCCAAGAATTTCCTAGTAAATGTCTTGGCTTTTAATGTCTTGGTTTTTTGTTTTTCTATAAGTAATGAAAATGAAGCATCATTTAAAGTCTTTATTGAGCCTACCAAGCTGGGTTGGATTTCACTGCCTTCTGGTTTCTTGGGAAGGCTGACCACGCTCTCTCTAGTTTCAGTCCACAAGCCACCTTGGCCTTCTCTGTCAGGCAGGGAAAGATGCTGGATATTCATGCAGTAAAATCTCATTCACCTGATGGTCTTGGTGGACATTAGAAATACAGCATCCAGGGGCAGCAGACTGAGCTCCTGGGCCATACTGGGATATTTGTGCAGTGAGAGGGTACTTCTTCGACTAGAGCGTGGTTAAATGGCAGGAATGGTACAGCTGGGTGCAGATAACACATATGCCCCATCCCTAGGGGTGTTCAAGGCCAAGCTGGATGGAGCTTTGAGCAGCCTGGTCTAGTGGGAGGTGAAAACCCACACCGTTTTCTACATCAGAAGCCTGACCACCACTTTGGCAGCATTTAAAGCCTTCCTAAGGTGAATGGGAGATTCTTCGTGGCATAACAACAGCCTGGAAGGTAATGAATACCACAATGGTTTCTTCTGCTGCCTGCGGTCAGCTGATGGGACATCTGAGAAGGAAAAGGTCTCACCTCTGCATCACTGCCATTTTGCCCCTTGTCAGCTCCCTGCCTGGAAAGGCAGGTTTTTTCCTATGGCACATCAGGCTGTGAGGGCGCCTCAGCCAACTACGCCCAAAATTTTTGAGTTGGAAAAACCAGCATCACTTAAATCAAGGAGGGAGGCAAAAAGCCCTTCTTATTTCATGGGGGAAAGCAGACTACCAGGCCCGTAAGCACGACAGCATGCGGCTGTGTTGAGATTAATTTGCTTAATTGTTGCACGCTGTTAGCAACAGTTACCATGTTTACCGGTTGAGTCAGTAATGCTTGTCAAAACTCTAGTTCAAAGGGACCTCAAGAAATAAAAACCAGCCTTGGAATGGTCTTCCACATCAGCTACTGTTGCTCTGCTACAGCAAACATAACTCCGACTTCTCCGCCCAGCCTCTCCTGTTCGGGGCAGGATCGATCCTTTACAGACAAGGTCTGTGGAACTTCACATTTTAAAAAATGTGACTTCCCCCCAAAAAACCCCTGTTATTTCTGGATGTAATACACAGAGGCAATAGGAAATTGTACCCCTGCCCAGCGCCGTGTCAATGCAGTCCTGGGGCTTGTGTCTCCCACCCTGCGCGGTGAGAGAGCCCGAGGCACCGCCGGGTTATCTCTGTGGAAGTCTTTGCAAAATCAGCAGGAGGATTTCTCTGGCTCCAGAGGAATGTAGGTTGTGCCTTAATATCTTCCCAGTTCTACCCTGCTGTCTGGAAAGATCTCACATTCATTTGATGAACGTGTGTGGGTAGAGCCTTTTCTTGCGTTTGTGGTCAAAATGCAAGCACAGAACCTAACTGCTTTGTGGCATCTATAAAATTATTCCCCGCATCCCTCTTCCTATTGATGGGGTTAATGAAGAGAGACCAATGCTGCTAGTCTGCCATCACACACCAGCAAGGGATGCTGATGGCAGCTGAGGACAGGAATGCGGGTGCTCTTTCTGTTGCTCCACTGATTTGGTGAGCTCTTCCTACCTCTCTCCCACCTACATACCAAGAAGTTATTAAGCAAGGGACAGGTAATTAATTCAGTTTGAGTCTAATCCTCTGTATCATGGTTTGGGCCACGACTCTGAGACCCAATAGCTGTAAAATTCGAGAGAGGGATGGATGTATCTGTGTATAATGAGACCTCACTGGGCTCCAGTACATAGGGTTTGGGATCCCAGTATTTCTGCACAAATGCCTATTTCCAACTTGTTGGCACATCTCCTTAATTTCCTGTTTCCACTGCATTACTGGTATGCCATCCTGCTCTTCCCTTGGCATCACCTTGCTCAGTCTCACAGGGTTAAGTCAGAGTTCAGAGGGAAACTCAATCTGGTCTGGTATGGGAAGATGCTTGGGTTATCACGACACTACCTGTGAGTGCAGGGCAGACATAAGCATATATGTCAAAAATTTATTCAAATCATTGGGTCTACAGGGCTGTGTGGCTCTGACTCCCTAAGCGGCTATGGGATGCAATCACTCTCCTCCTTTCTACATGTTTAATTGTCACACCTACATCTTTAACCTCCTTTAACCACAGAGGAAGTCAGAGTCTTTCAGCCTTAGACACCATGGCAGCTGCTTAAATCAGTTATTCCCAGCAGAATAACAGGTTTTTTATAGCATAGAGGCGGGTATCCATCAAACAGGAATGAGAATGGAAGGGCGGGTAAAGCAGGAGAGGAGGAGAACTTGAAGCCAGGAGATATGCTGAGAAATGTCCCTGATGATGAGTGATGGCTCAGAGCAAAGGCAAAGCCCCGGGAAGCTGCAGCATCCCTCCAGTGCAGCACAGGGTAGTGCCCAGGTGTGCACAATTTTTGTCTGAATCCCACTTGTTTGTGTGAGGCCAGCTGGGATCTGAGGGCTGGTTTTCAGTTGGGAAAACCACTTCTTGGTCTGGATTGTCAGGGAGTCAGGAATTACATTAATAACCCCCCACAGACCTCATAAACCCAGAGAGATGCTGCCAAAGGAGAAGGACTGAGCTTTACAGTCGCGAGAAAAGTGGAGGAGGAATCAAAGCATATGATGCAATTTTGTGTGAATAAGTTCGGAACATTTTGTTTTGGCTGCATGAGTGGGACTTTCACAACGTGACGCAATGTTGAAATATTTTTCTTTTTTTTCTTTTTTTTTTACGGCCGCAGGGAGTAAATCCCAGAATCCAACTGCTCTGTGATTCCCAGCTCTGCCAGGGTCTGAGCGGCATGATATAGTCCCACAAGGTGGGAGTGCAGTGAAACCAACATTCCCAGTTCAGGCTGGGTAGAATAAATACTGATCCTGAATCCACTCTGCTCTCATGGACGGTTGGGTGCTCTACCCTTGAAGGCCACTCCATCGTTCTTCTATTAGAAATGACCGATCTGTACATTGATGTGCGGCCTCTTAATGCATCTGAAAGTCCTGCTCTGCCTTCAGCAAGGAATAAACTCCCACAGCCCCTCTGAAGAAGGTGAAGATGTGCTTGAAATGTGGGACAGACAGATCCCAAACACAGAGCTGCTCAGCGCTGAGAGGAAGAGCTCCACTCCCCCTTGTACCATGGCAAGGGACTAATGGAAGAAGTGAATCCACCTCTTTACTCAGAAATATGACTTAATTTCAGGAGGGAAAAATGAGCTCATGAGGACTGTCAGTTTCCCTGTCACCTTCCCTCTCACTCCTCATGGACATGGGAATGGGCAGGGGAGGGTTGGACTCATGCTAAAAGCGCTGGGCAGTTGTGCTGGGGAGGAGAGGCACGAAATCTGCAACAGAGTTTGTGCAGCCGCCGTCAGCTGCCTCCTTGGAAGGAGGGTGAGCAAAGAAGGACCTGCACGCCCAGCCCCACAGCTCCTTCCCTCTGTGCCCAGCTTGGCCTGGTTTCAGCCTACTCTTCATCTGGAGGGAGAGAAGTGACAGTCTGACACCTCGTTATTGCTCATCGTGGTGGCTATTTCTCACGTAGGGATTTAAGGTTGCGCTTTCCACTAAGCGCTCTGTTAAAAGTGCTCTAATTCCTGCAGTGCCTCTTGCAGCTAAAGTTTGAAGTGGTGGGATGACGGGGAGCTTGGGACTTCCCACGAGGAAGTTTGGGTCAGAGCCTCAGCCGGTGCATGTCCTCCTGGTTTCAGCGTCCCATCTCAGGACCAAAGTTGGCAAGGGTCTTTTGAAGAGCAGATGTCTGGGAAAAGCAGTGATACACAGAATTCTGTTTAAATGATAGTAATAAAAGGAAAACAACTTTAGGAAATATATGTAAACCATCCCTAATCACAAACAGGAAATTGACTTTGCTAGCGAGGGGCTAGGCATGTGTCTAATCTGGGGCTTGGGGTAGGAACAGAAGAAATGTAGAAGGAATCAATTTTTACCATGTTATGCTGCGCCTCACACTGACAGACACAAGCCAGCTGCCAGTATCAGCGCTTAAGGCACAACCTGAACGAACCACTCTGCATTCTAGGGCCAAGATCCACTGGTGGATCACCCACGGCCGCAGGGAGCTCCATCCTCCCAGAGGCACGAGGTGAATGCAGGGGGGGATTGGTGGCATGGCCCATGGAGGCAAAGGGGGTCCTGGACGTGATCGTGCTTGTGAATGTGGCCACTGGGAAATCTGCTGGAGGAATCGACTGGTTCCTCCCCCCTTGGTGGCATCTTGTTCAGTGACAATGTCCAATTATGGCTTCTGGCTCTGGACCTCCCAGCTTCCAGCTCCCCAGCCTGACAGCACCACTGTTGGGCATCTGCATCCTCTCATACAAGAGCAATGCCAGTGAGTGTAGGCAGTTTAACTCATTAACTCTCTTGCCCTATTAGATCTTCCTCCTTATAGGACTTTCCAATCTTCAGAAAGAGCAGAAGGCAAGAAGAGCGCACCCAAGGTGGCCACTTTGACTAATCAAACCTCCAAAAAGTGCCCAGAGGACTGTGTTTCTGAGCCTGTGCTGTGACAGTTTAGAGAGATGCCACCATTACGGTGAAGTACCCCAAACAGGAAACTTGCAGCATTCAAGCAGATACCATGATTCAAAATAACGATGTCAAAAAGTCTTCAAAATACTACCCAGTGTCAGAGCAACAGCAACAATCTTGTTCTGAAAACAGGGATCTAGTTCAAATATATTCTACACGGCTATATGCACTCATGCATATATAAATGTTGAGATCAGCACCGGATGGTGTTTTTTATTTAGTTTCACGCTTTGTTAACTTCTCTAAATTACGTGGAACGCTATTTCTTTTTATTTATTTATTTATTTTTAATACCCAAACTTCTGCCTGTTCCCAATTACCCAAAGTGAAAAAAAAAGGAAAAATAAAGAAAGAGTTGAGTCTGTGGAACAAGCTGGCACCACAGCGAAGCAGTCAACTACACAATGCATCCTTCTTGCGTGAAACATCAGAGGCAAGTTGGAGGCTGGAGAGATGGAGGAGTTAAGGCACGTGGTTGTAAGCAGCAGAGGAAGACACTGACAAAGATAGAAAGAGGTCTTGAGTATGTCAAAAACCCTGAAGGAAATGTCAGAGATATTTTGATGATAATCATCCCTGCCTTCTGGTTTGGGTACTTGGAGGTTTTATAGTGCCTTGGGAAAAAAAAAAGCAAAATCTGCAGTGCTTTTTCTTTTTCTTTTTTTTTTTTTTTGGTGTAGTTTGCTAAATCTTAATAGATACAAACCAAAGCTTCAGACTCCGTCGGAGGCTTACCTTTAACAGGAAAACTGTAGCTAACCAGAACCTCGAATGGCTCAGGACATGCGGTTTGGTCTGCTTTTGTGTCTTTACCCAGTGTTCAAGGTTGCTTTTTAATACGACAATTGAAGATGGTTTTTATTCAATTATTGCATTAGTGGGAGTCTGAAGCAGGCTCATGATCGCCGGGGTTATTGCTGTATGAGTTAATGTTCACACCCCTTTTGGGTGTCCCGGAGGAGCGCTGCAGGCTTACGGCCAAATTTTATTTTGACTTGGATCCCAGTGTGCAAGCCAACTGTTTCTGCATTTCATTTCTGTCATATCCTGTACATTAAAACACCATTAATTCAAACCTTTTGTTTCTAAGAACAACTGTGCTGTAAAACAGCAATAAAAAGCTGCCAAAGTTCTCTTAAACCAGTGTAATATCGTGTACATTCACGCAAACTGGTACGTAAAAATTTAAAAAAACAAATGTATTTTTGTTAAAAACACACTACAATTAATATTTCTTTCCTCCTCGGCTTTATGATGGGGTGTGTGTGGGGGGGTGAGTCCAAGAGCAGGTTTGTCCCCAAGATTGTGGGATTACACAGCACCTTCCCCCCCCGACCCCGCCTCCTTTTTAACCATTAAATAAAGAACAATCTGTTAAACGATTTTCATGTGCTGTTGTGAAATGCATTAACCTCAGCCTTGTGATGTAAGTTGTTCTGTACTACTTGCGTTGGCTTTTCGCTGGTAACATGAGAGCCCACTTCAGCTTTACTCTTACCTAATCGCCCGGCGTCTGGCGGCAGAGAGGAGGGCTGGACCAG
Organism: Rhinoptilus africanus; assembly: GCA_013400135.1. Taxonomy (NCBI): domain Eukaryota; kingdom Metazoa; phylum Chordata; class Aves; order Charadriiformes; family Glareolidae; genus Rhinoptilus; species Rhinoptilus africanus. Next base: position 468,518 of record VXBO01007951.1, read on the forward strand.
CCCAGCTCCCACCATATGCTGGCCACATGGCGAGCACCGAGGAGACACCTTCAGAGGCACGTTCCCCGGGCTGACCACAGCGACGAGCCAGGAGCCAGGAATAGAGTCATGAGTCCAACCGCTTCCCCCTCTCCACGTGCATCCCGTTACTTTTATCTGACGCCGTGCTCGATGCAGGTTTTAATTAGCTCATGCCTGAGAGGCGGAAAAGGCAGCAGTGAGCGTTTTCTGAGAACCCACAAGCCGAGCAGGGATTTGTACCAGATTTACTCCAATCATCCCCTTTTTCCTAAAAACGCCCCAGGTCCCGGGCTCACGCAGCACCTGCCGGTCCCCGGGCACGGGGCCGGGAGGGCAGCAGAGGCTGCCCGGACCTTGCATTCCCTGGGCTTGGATGGACACAGCCACATCCCCATCCCAAACGCAGCAGCTGAGAAAAGCAGTGCGTGACGCCAGCGGTGTCCCCTGCCACAGAGGTGGTGTTGCCAGCTTGGCACACAGCGTTTATCCTTCTCCAAAAGAGCAGCCCCAGCCACCCTGTCCCATGCTCCGCACTCTCCTCCGGACTTTCTCCCGCAGAGGTCTCAGCTTTTAAATTTGCTGTCAAACCAGCAGGGAGTTTCAAGCAGCACGATACACCTTCCTGCTCCACCCAAGTGGGATCTGCTTCCCTGGCTTCCCGAGGCCCTGGATGAGCTGAATTCATAACCGGTTTCCTCTCTTCATGGTGCTTTTGGGATTATGATGATGATTATTATGGCCACGTGTCAGGACACAGGCACCTTTAGGCACGCGGTGGGGTTCCTCGTTCCCACTTGCAGGGACTGAGTGCCGGGTTGGTCTCCTAAACCAGAGCAGCTGAGCAACGTGCTGTCTCACAGGCATCCCCCATCCCTTGAGCCATATCCCATCACAGGTAAAACAGTTCTGGAGCTTTTCAGGTGCAGCGTCGGCTGCCATCAGCTTCGCTATATGGGCAAGTGTTTCTTGCACGTCCCTTATTCCTCCAGAGCCGTGGCCTTTCAGTAATCTGACTTGAATGTTTATGAAACAAGGAGAAGTTCGCAAATGGAATGAGGAATTAGGAAGCAAAGTCCTGCAACGATGCTGGGAGGGTGTCTCTGGAGCCAGACACCCAGGAGCCACAGAGGCTGCAGAAACAGCACAGAGCTTCTCTCCTGGCTGGTTTTAGAGGTGCCTTCAAGTTTAGACCCTCTAACAAAAAAGTAGACATCAAAACGTCAAGACTGCATGACTCAGCTCACGACCCCGGATCAACCTGCCATTACCAAAGAGGAGCTGGAACACCCTTGCAAACAGATCGGGCTCCTTCATCACACACTCTCTGTCTTTCATTTCAGGGCTGATCAGGGAATATTTTCAGTGGAACTTAAAACACTGTAAATCCAAGCCCCATGTTGCTCAAAGTCAGCTCAGAAAGAAAGAAAGGAAAAAAAAATAAATCCAATACCACCAGGAGAGAAGGAAAGATCTGTTCCCAGGCCACAAATTCTAAAGATATCAGACGAATTTATGAACTGGTGGTTAAACCAATGCTCATGGAGTCCAAGATACACCATGAAACAAGCTTAAATGTATACATGAGCTATGTTTTGGGTAGGATATTTTGCCCCCATTTGCTGTAGCATTGTCTCTAAAATTTCCTAAATCACATCCTGATCGTTCTCTCTCCGCTCCCTGGCTTAAAAGCCTTGTTTTGGCTCTTGCTGCAAGGAATAATATAATGGAGAAGGGGAGGGAAAAAGAATCCCCGTCAGCTGCTAAACATATAAACCTGCAGATTTATTTAGTAGTAATAATCCCTGAAGGAGAAACATATTCAATACTTCATCATCTGAGAAACTGCCCACATCTGTTCGGAGACAGCAACAGGCGGTCGGGAGCATGTGCCAGCAGCAGCTCAGAGGCAACCTGTTGCTGCTGCCCTCCCTCCCGCAGCCCCCATCCTGCTTCTGAACCCTCTCAGCTTGCCTCTACCCTCAGAGATGCTTCTAGATATTTCCCTTCTTTATGGAAATGCCTTCTGCTTCCATGCAAGATCTCCTTGGCCACTGAAATCCTGGCTGGGAAATACCCTGGGACGGCCTGGAATGGCAAGGAGCTCTCGAAGAAACCCTTGGACGGCTGAGCATCCTCCCTGGGGACTTGCCGGCCAACGCCATGTGTTTCGGGCTCATTGCAGGGTTGGTTGCAGCTCGCCGGGCTGTTGGCCTTGTTTATTAAAAAAGTCATCCGTCACCGTTTCCACTTGGCCGGCAATGTGGGAGTGTCGGGGAGGCAGGAGCATTTGGCTCCTCTAGTTTGGGGGGGAAGTGACCTTTTCTTGGGCATGAGCCACTTCTAAATTTCAAGCAGGGATGTGAACACAGCCGGATGATCATCTGCTGCACGTGAAGAGGACGGGCTGTGGACAGGGCTGCTGGAGGCGGGCTGGGGGCTAGTAGCCAGAGTGGTTCCTCTGGGGTCAGTGCTAATGAGAGCCCAGGAGAAATTAAGGAGGGACCAGAGAGTGAGGAGAGTGCATGGCTCACAGACCGGGAAGTTCATCCCTTGACTCCATCTCCAGGAGCTGTAGAAGGGGCCATGGCTCCAAAAGATAGCATTCCGGGATGCCCTTCCTGGCTCCCTGTGCCACGTCCATGAGCTGCAACAAGCCATCTCTGGGGCTCAGGGGCTGCTGCTTTGACTCTGCTGCTTATGAGGCCAAAGAGAAGCAAGTGCTGGTTGTTGGCTCCTGAGCAGCTGGACCCGGAGCCATGGGAGCAACTGGTTTGTGGTTTGATTTCCAAAACTTTGGTTGCCACATGCCCTTTATGCTCCTGCGGTGTTATCAACAACTAGGGCCGTGTCCAAATGATACGCGTTATCCTGCAGAGCTGAGTTAGATTATTTCCAGTGCGTCATTCACGGTGATTGTGTTCCCTCTAAACTCTTAATTTCTTCATTAACACAAGCACAGAAATGGTTTTAAATTGCTCACAGCCCAATTGCATTCAAGCTGAGTTCCTTTTGGCTTGCAAGGTAATTTTGTTTTCATTGGAAAAATGGATCCTGTTTATTTAGTTTTCCTCACACAAAACAAAATATGTGGGTGGAGGAAATGGGACAGATTGGAAAATACTTTGACTGATAAAAACCAATCATTTCAACATTACAAGCTTTTATATCTGCAACAGAAGCCATAAGAAAGTCATTACTAAATAGTTACTGCAAATATCTGCAACTCCAAGCATAGGTGGAAATGCTGATAAGTTACTGATGTTCTGTGCTAACTGCTGGAAGACAGAGACTGTATACTGTACCAGTTGGATTTTCATAGACACCAGGAGATATTAAACAGGGAAACTTCAGGTTGATTAAACGAATGTGTTGATACACACTCTACAGCTGGTGGGAACACATGCTTCACCCAACTGCAGAAAGCTTCACCAAAAAAACTCCGAATCCTGATATACGACCTGAAAAACATACGTCAGAAAAAAAGGAATTTTCACCTTCATATTTAAAAAAAAAAAAAGCTTTCTGCCCCATAAAAAAGCTTTCTGCCCCATAAAAAAGTTTTCAGTCAAAATACATACCAAGGGAGTTTTTGTTTTTATTAAAAACATCCTGAGTTTTTAATCAAAGTGAAAAATTAGAAAAGTTCGGTTTAGTCATAGTCATTATTTTCTTCTAAAAAAAATCTGCCTGGAAGAATGTCGTTCTGCTCTTTTTATACAGACTCATGTAGTTAGTCATATCTCAAGTTGGACAACAGACCTTTCAGGCGAGTACTGCTGTACAAAACATTGCCCTTTCTAAGTAGAGACGATGGTGGCATGTGCTGCTGGGGCTGCAGAGTTTGCAGGAGCATTTGGGCCAGCGCACAAGGGAGGAGATAAGAGAAATTTGGAGCTCAGAGTCCCCAGGGTGCTGCTGGTGGGTGAGGAGCCGTCACCTCCAAGTGCCATCACATCATCGTCAAGCTGATGTCCTACCCCAGAGCATGAAATGGTGGCCTTAGAGCTGATCCCTTGCTATGAGATACGTTCAATAGGCTACATCTTATGGATGGTCCTTGCCTCCACCATGGCATCTGAGAGCATCTCCCAGCCAGCAGACCCTTGCATGGGGTGCAATTTGCTGCGTGATGCCAACATGAATCCCCCAGTAAGGGACTCATTGGGGAAGGCTTTGGGAGCTTCAGCTTGGGAAGAGATCCTGACTCCTCACCTCCGAGCTGGGATGAGTTCATTCTTCCTAATGACTTACCCACGTCTCAGGTTCAGGGAATTCTTTTGTGAGTCATAGTCTGCTGAAGCGTTTTTTCTCTCTCCCCAGATACTAATATTTTGAACAAGTCTCACTCTTTATTATCATGGAGATATAAGGGAAATATCCCACAAGGACAGGAGTAGGTCTGAACTGCATGTCAGAAAGTTTGCTGTTAAGATTACATGTGATGTGTGACCAGACTGTTTGGATCTGCGGTCGGGCCCCAGAAGATGTGTGTGGTGACTGACCACATCCTCTCCGGAAGAGGAATGTTTGAGTTCATTGTGTTGGTGAAGCGCCGTGGTTTGATCGTGGGGCGGCTTCACTGGAGGTGGGAGAGGGGAAAGGGGCTACCGGGGCCGTGATCCACCCCGCACACCCGGCCACGGAGAGTAGCTCATTTGTCCAGGACGCACCGGACTCGCCGTATGGTGGATGCATCATATTTCTGTCTGTGATTTCCTGCATGGAAAAATGAGAGCCAAGAGCAACTGCTCCCACATCCCCTGAGGTGGTCCTAGCTGGGGCTGAGGCTACAGATGTGCTTGCACCTCCCCATCACCATCCTCTCCCACATGGCAGAGCACCATGTTTTGGAGGCTGGTGAGCCATGTATCTACTTTCTTTGGGCATGCATCACGAGCACTTTCTGATTCATTTTTTATCATTAGTTCATCAGATATTTCTCTGGTGGCTCTTCACGCGGCTGCCAGAGCAGATGTCGTTAGCTGCAGGGAGTGCTCGCACCATCCAAGTCAGGTTATGTCAGGAACGTGACTGAGGCTTCAGTCCCATCTCCCTCTCTGTTGGCTGGATGGGTACTCTCATGCACCAAATTGCATCAAACTAGACATCTAAACAGTGGGAAGATAGCAAGAGGCACATCTCCTGGCAGGAAGCCTATGGTGTGGTCTGTGGAAGATTCCTGGAAGATTTTGCAAACACTTGGTTTGGTGACCAGACATTGTTGTGGCAGTTCCTTGGAAAATTGCAAGCTCCAGCAGCAACGCTGAAGCCTTTATCTGTGGTGGGTATGTGGTAATGGCTCTCTCTTCATTTTCTGCAGTCTTCTCCAGCATCCAAACCTGAACACACATCGTGGCCAGTGCAAGCTGGTTGCCACCACAACACATGTCCTATCCCACGATCTGAGCAGCCTGCTCTGAGCTTTCTCTGCACTTTATGAACTAATTGTAGCTTGATAGAGGGACACGTCTAGCATTGTTTCTTCTGCAGAAACCTGCTTCTCCCTGCTTTATCCGTCAGGTCCTTATACTGCACGTTCTTGGGGCAGTACTGGCTTATGTTGCATAAGGTATGTTTGCATAGGAATCAGTGCGCTGCTTCTGTTAATGATAGTGATAATAACAGTTTGTTCCAGCAGCAGCAGCTGTTCAGCTGCAATAGTAAGGTAAGCAGAGTCGGGCAGATGCCAGAGTAATGCAGATGTCCTTATTTCTGTTCCCAGGCTGGCTGAGGTACAGCAAAACTGAGCGCTGCTGCGTGCCACCGAAACCGTGCCACACAGGCACTCTCTCAGACCTCACTTTGAAGAAACACCCAAATATCCTCCTCGTCTAATTGTAATGCAGTGTCTCAATTACTGCACACACCACATTGTTTTGCAGTCAGCCAAGTAAAATCCTCCCAAGTTTCAGTTTTCTATAAATTTATGAGGTTGCTCGCATTTTGTTGCCGGCTTGCTCTTTCTCCCCGCCGGTGCAGCGGAAGCCACTTAAAACTTGAATGGAAACATCATATACATGTGGAAGGTTAACTGCCGCAATCACATATTGCTGTGCGTGGAGGTGAGGGTGTCTGATCTTAACAATAAATTGCATGCTTTAAAGAAAAAATTGCAATATTTTGATAGTATTTTAAAATTGCCAATGTAGCTGCCCGCCTAGCAGGCCACTTGGTAGAGCAAGGATGACTATTCATGAAGACTTACGCAGTTTAAGACATGAAATCTCATGAAATCTCATGAAATTTGAGGTTTTTATCTGAAGAGAGCTGCCCAAGCCGGTTAGTGGCTCTCTTACTGGTGGTTAAGCCTTACATGGACTTAAACTATCTGGTGTCGGTGACCTAATTTCTCTCCTTCTTTTCCCACTCTCTTCTTATATGGTCACTGCTAATTAGTGTTCTGGCTAGAAAGCTGTTGTGCCGGGTGCTGCAGAAACCCACAGTGCAAAATGGGGGTTTTGAGTAATAAAAACCTTTTTTATTGTTTTATTTGCTCCTTTCACCCATCTAGGACTGGGGAAGGGAGTGAGAGCCTTTCCCTTTGCAGCACATCGGCTGGGGGCGGCCGGTTACCCCTCTCTGCCTCATCCTTTTTCCTCTTGCTGATGAATAAAAGTGTTCCTTCTCCCATTCCTCCTCTTCCTTTCTTCTACTCGGGAGTTTTCACTTCACCTAAGTCTCACCATTTGTTCTGTACAATCTGAAAATGTCGCAGGGCTGCAATTTATAAGGAAATAGCAAATTTCTAAAAATCTGAGTGGATGCTGGGGAGCCGGTCGGTGACTCAAGGAGCCAGATCCCTTCCTGGCTGTGTCACTGACTTGCCAAAAGCAACTGGGTGAAATTGCTTTGATTTGCCTTGAATCCCCACAGTCTGTCCTTTTGTTTGAGATTAAGAGCTCTGTGCCACAGGGCTCCTGCTGTTGGCTGAGCAGGGACTCATGTATCCCAGACTCAGTAGTACAAACACTGGGCTACACTGGAAATTCCCAAGAAAGGCAATGCGCAGGTCACTTTAACCTGTAATTCTCTACAATAAGCACCAGACTAAAAATTTCCTTCTGTTACCTGGCTTCAGCTCTGGAGGCGACGGCACACAGTGCTGTGCCACTTCATTCGCAAAGCACAGCCCACAGCACCCGCATTTTGGCATTTAATAGGATTTCAGGTCTTTGGAAGCCCTGAAATAATGAATAACTCAATGCCTCAGTCTCCTGTGTTGTTGCGGTACATGGCCACGATCCTCCCAGCTGCGTTACGAGCATTGCAGGACAAAATCCACCCTGTGCACACAGCGCTTTCCAATCCTCAGGCAGCAAAGAGGCATTGAAATGCGAAGTAAAACCAGCCCAGAAGTGATTTGGGTGGTTGAGTCCCCTCAGCAGGGAAACCTATTGAGGTATGGATGTATCCAGGCACTCTTCGGCTCCCTGGGGGTCACAGGATTTCCAGGCTCTCCCTGGTTTGCTATCAGGGGAAGAAAAACCGGGGCTGTAACCGTGGCCAGGCTTTCAAAGGGCGATTGTACGGGGCTGAGGCCTGCCGCGCTGCAGGGTGGAAAGGGGTTGTCCATGGAACCGCCTCCCTACGGCTCCCCTGCGAGAGCCACGCGGCTCCGTTGACTTTTCACACCTAATTAAAGAGGAAAATTCACCAGGCTCATGGCTGACTTTCACGGGATCGTGGTACCAGTCAGCAAACAGCGTTTCTGTGCTCAAGCTGTCGTTACTTTCAGGGCCCAGGGTCAGATGGAAAAAACTGCTTGATGAAACTCTCCGTCTCGAGAAATATCCTCCCTGAAGAATTTCATTGTCCAAGTTAACAGTCCAATAAAGTCCCCAAGTCTGGGCCTTTGGCTTGCCGGTGGGTTGTTAGAGTGCGTGACGATCCTCCTCGGATGGATGTGAAAGCGCAGTGCCTCGGGCACCGTTTGGCACCGCGTGTGTCGGTGCGCGGCGAGCGTGCGGCGAGCGTGCCCACAGTGCCTGCCGTGCAGGGGCTGCACCCGTCTGGGGACGGTCCCCTTGGACCCATCTGCAGCATGTTGGCAACTGCAGAGCGCCCAGTTCATAGCAAATATTGGGGTGGGCATCAACAAGCGGGTGTACAGGTGAGGGCACATGTGTGCTAGTGTAAAAAAGCTGGGCTTTTTTGCCCGGCTCAAGAGCTGGGCATGCCAGCCCATGTCTTGAAGAAGCAATTAGAAGGGTGGCGTGCACCGCCCGCCCTGAAGACTCATTTAGGTGTCCGACTTTGCACTGACTTTGCTCTCTAGACCATTGCAGCGTCTCTGCCCTCAGGATTATTCACAATACAACCGCGAAAGGCTGAACTAAATAATAAAGTCACCACTGCAGATTCTGACTCATTCTACTTTCCCATTCAATCTGGCCTGTGACACGCACCAAATAAATGCTACAGAGGGTACCAAAACAACCCAGATCATTTGTGTGGGCGTGTTCTAGCTACATAGAATGGGCGGTTTTTCATTTGGCCACTTATTGCTCACCGAAGTGGGAGAACTGCAACATACAAAAGAAAACAGAAAGTGCTCACCCCAGGAAGCTTTAATTCTCGGTCAAAAGCCACAGTTTATGTCACAAAACCCTTGGGAATGATAGCTGGCGCTCAGAGCAGAACAGATACCTTGGAAATTGTGGTAGAAAGGATTTGCATACAAGCTTCAAGTTGAGGAAATCCAGTTTTCAAATGGGAAGCATTTTTTTTAAAGAATTGGATCCAATAGGAGAGACACAGATTCCTGGGGAAGAGGACAGAAACTTCTCCTTTTTTGCGGGATCACATTTCTGGTGGAAAAAATGACCTGCAGAGACTGATTTCCTTCTTTCTGTCACCGACCATCTGCCAAGACCTGATTCTTTCTGGATATTAAGAGAAGGGCTCAAAATACAAATGCTGCCCCACCTCCGACGTGCCCCAGGTTTGCGCGTCCTAAAATATTAACCCCATCTGTGATGGAAGTGGCTCCCTTTTTGAGGACAACGTTACCATGTCCTTCAGACAGTCAAGGAAATGCACTCTGCACCTTCACACCTTCTCTGTTATCTTGTAAAGCACCAAGGCTCAAATCACTCTACTCTCTTGACTACTCCTATAGCTTCTGCAGTCCAGGCAAATCTCAGCGGTGTTTCTTCTGTCTTGTCATATGATACTTGCAACATCATTTCACAGTGTCTCAAGCCATGCTAAAGGTCGTGAGATGCCTGGAGTTCTTGCTTTGCATTTAAATAGCTCCGGCTCGGAGCATGTTGGCAGTGCAGACACCAAGTCAGGTCTTGTCTGCCTTTCTCTGTTCTTCTTTCTGCCCCTCTCAGGATGGGATTTGCTCCTTCTGCGGGGCGGTGGATGTCAGCTGAGGTTTCTTCTTGTCACAGTTTGATTAAAATGAACTTGGAGGAGAATTCTTCTCAGCAACCGCCTGGAATGTGTGGAGGAGGCTCGATTTCAGGTTTGTTTTTTTACAAAGTCTTCGCTGGGTTTTGGTTTGGAAACCCCAAATTCAAATGAAAGATTGGTGACTGAGATAAAATAGATCTGAGATCCAAGTCAACCTGGTTTTGCTTTTGCAAACCCCAAACCATCTTGGTTTGCTCTTCATAGAAATGATGGAGGAAACTCCCCAAACTTTTATCTGACCCCTCCTCAAAATTCTTTTGATGCCCAAGATAAAATGGAACCGAGATTCACAAAAAGTCCTGGGGGTACAAGGGGCCTTGAAGTAAGAGGTTCTGGCCCTGTGAACTGCCCTGGATGGACGTGACCCAGCACAGCTTGGCAACCCAAATTCTTAAGTCATTGATCCTGAGAAAAGCAATAAATCACATTTGACAGCTTAAGAAAAAACAGTCTGACCTTGTGCCTGTTTTTGATCCCACTGATGCAGCTGGAGACCTCAATAAGCACAAAAATGGCAGGTCTGAGCCAGTAGCCAACTGAAAAATATGTGGGAAAAGTCCTTCATACACTACTGATACAGGGAATATGAAAATGTTTCTCCAGGACAGGGGCCACCCCTTCCAGATTGATTGCTAGCTTAAGTTATTAAGAAAGTCTAGGAGCAAACACAGAGAAACAGAGGCAATGGGCACAGAGCAGATGAAACCATGAACCAGGACAAAGACATTTCATAAAGAAAACGGTGGGTATGGTCATTATTCCTTTGCAGCTGGGAACAGAAGCATTTGACCATCATTGGGCTACAAATGCACAAGTTACAGGTAACAGTGTAGGCTGATAGAGCCGCTGTGTGAAATCAGCTGAGCATCCAACCTGCGCATGAAATCTTTACTAGCTGGGTCATCTCCCAGGCTGTAGTAAAGCCAAATCTTCAGATACAAAGTCTGTGCTTCCTGTAGGCAGGGAGAAGCTGGGAAAATAGATTTATCTGTCCCCTGTCAGAAACCCACACAGTGTCCAACCGGTTCCACTGGGATAGAAAACGTAACATCTCCCAACAAGAAATGATTATTTCTTACTCCCACCACCTTGTGCATTTAACATCATCAGCTAGTCCAGATTTTGGAAGTTCTCAGAAGCTCTGGAAGCTGCACACAGTTTAGGAATGAACCTCGCCAGGCAAAAAGCTTGCAGCCCTCCAGGTCAAGCCCTTTTAAGAACTCTTTTATTGCAACTTTACCAAATCCATTAAAAAAAAAAAAAATCCTCCTGAAGATTACACCTTTGAAACGATAGCTACCTACGAAGTTTTAACACAGTAGTTCAAAGTGTTGGAAAAGACACTTTTACATTTTGCAGAGAACAGCAGGTTTTAATCTATTGTGATTTTTTTTTTCTCCTCAGCATGTTTCGAGTCTGTTACATGAGTGTTATCTGTCCGGTTTCCAGGTTTTTATAATCCACTGGGGCCTGTGTAAATCTCAGGATTTCCTCTGCAGACTCGGCTCATGTTCCACAGCTGTGCTTGAGCACATGTGTGAGGAAATTAGAAATGAAATCAGCTGATCCAGTGTGGATTAGGGCAAGGAGAATGACCCAAGCCTTGCAGGCTAGCTGTCCTGTCCACAGGGCCAGTGCCACCCACCGAAGCTTGTCCACGGATAGTGCAAGGTCCCAACACAAGAGGAGTGACTTCTGCATCCCCTTCAGTCTTGCCCTACAGCGAACACTCAAGATTTTGCTCTCGTCTCTTGCTTGTCTGGCTGCAGTAAATTTGCGTTATCGCTCAGTCGCTCTAGTCGCGCACAAGCGCGTGCGGGAGAAGTGCCACGAGGTGTCACCTCAGAGGAGGCCAAGAGCGGTTAAGCGAGGTCACGGCTGCAGCTGGGTGACAGTGGCAGCCCCTTTTCCACCAGCCTTTCCTTAAACTCTTGTGACTGTATTCCCTTGGTTTGGCTGCCCTTGGAGCCCTTGGTTTTTGCAAATATCCCATCCCATCAGTGCTGTTGGCACCGGCGGCAGCCAGTGGACCTTGCAGGATGCTTGGCTAGGGCAGGGTGAGGCTCTGTCCCCAAAATCCGCCCATGGTTCTTAGGAAAACCTTTGCTCAGCGAGGATGGATGAGGGTGCTACGTGGGCTCCGGTGCCGGCAGCGTGGGCAGGGCTGAGCGCTGCAGGCTCGGGGGCTTTTGTTTGACGCCCCCATGTGCTGTTTGAGGGGCACGAGGCCATATCAAAGGCGAGCGGCAGCGTGGGCTCGGCACTCGGGGTGCCAGGCAGGGGTTAAGCGAGCCCCGAGGGCTCGGGCAGTTCAGGGCTGGCCCTCTGCCTGGCAGCAAATCCCACTTCAGAAAGATTCACCCCACACAGCAAACTTTTCGCCCGAGAGATGGGTTTGCCGTGAAATCCCCACGCCAGGTGATTTCTACCTGCTTGAAGTCTTGCTCCAAGTGCTCCGCTGCCAGGAGGGCGACCGGAGAGGGTCACTCCCTCCCCCCTGCAGGAGCTGGGAGCACCCACAGGCATCTGCTGTGGGTTTTCTCAAGCCAAACCAGTTTTTCACTTTTTTAGGCTATCCTAATGGGGTCTGTGGCATCACGGGGAGCAGAGCCCAGATCCCCAGTCACTGGACCATTTTCCGCTTCCATTAGTTATGGTTTACTCCTGTCAAAACTCTCCAGGCTTCCCAAAGATGGGAACATGGGAAAAGGGAGCGGTAACAATGTTTAATATAAATCAAGCTAATTGCAGTGTTGAGCACGGTAGAAATGGCACTGTAAGAAAGTGTGGACAGACATGGGTGAACCCTGCAGTGCAATCGCCCAGGGCACGCCAGTAAATTTAATAAGCTGCTTACCTGAATGGTGGTTCTTTCCTTCGCCAGCGCCTGGATGATTACAAACATCCATTTATCTTAAGATTGTCTCATGTGGAATTGGCAGCTGGTGTTGCTTAAAACACCCGTGCAAAGTTTAAATTCTTTAAAGATTTTTCAAGGGGTAAGCGTTGCATACCACGGTCTGGCAACCGTCTGCTCTGTTCCTGGAACTGGAAACAAAAGGTAATGAGGCTTGGAGAGCAAGTTCCCCACGATGCTGCATTAACGAGATGCATGAATGTGACACGCATGTGGCTGGAAAACCCCACTCCTTTTCCTTTTAAAGTAGTTGAAGGAGCAAGAGAACGGGAATCTAGCCCAGGTTTCCTGCACATTCAAGCCGTGTTTCTCCCTCTAGCCCACAGGCTTATGCGTAGGGAAAGCAGAACAAAGGTAAAACACAACTGTTATGAACTGAGATGAACTTCCAGCCAAAGCCGGGAGAAGGGATTCCGACTCTCAGGAGCTGCACGGTGCAGTGGCCACAGGCTTGGACACATGGTGGATCCCCAGCGAGCACAGGCTTTACCTGCATTTGTCGTTAATAAATACCTGCCCTAAGGGTGGGCTCTGATGCCAGTTTTGGAGAGGGCAGTGAACCTGGTGTTACGGTCCCATGGCTGGCTTCAGAAATACAGACCTGTCTCTTGGGTCTGGAAACCGGCTGGCAAAAGGTTAGTCATCCGCAGTCTGTCACCTGGGATTGAAGGCAAAAGACATCTCAAAACAGCGAACATTTGATTTCTTGCAGAGCAAACACAGCAATTTGATGCAAACCATGTAACCACTTTGCAGATAGTAAAATTTTGGAGGAAATGGAGCTGGACTTAATCCTGTAACCAGTGTTCCTCCTAGTGTGGGGAAGGACACCCCAAGGGTATTTTCTATGATCTTGGTAAGAAACAACCCTGAGCACCAGAACTAGTAAAACTTGGTTTCCTACGCTGATTTTGAGCTCTTCTGGGGCTTTGATGTCTAAGAAGGTGCCAGCTCTGACTTAATTTTCCTTCCTGGTGAAGCGTCTGCAGAAGTGGTCATTAATTGGACATTCTGATGTTACGGGAGATTTTTCAGGAGCGCTGCGTTGCGACATTGCTCTGGGAAGTCAGGCAGTAGCTCTGGAGCAGGGAAAGCTCAACAGAAGTGACTGTGAATTGGCTAAATGCAGCACGGCTTGGCACGGGTCAGCTCTCATCAGGAAACCAAGGAGATGGTCATGCGACCTTGTGTGGAGCTTCACCTTCACCTGCTGCTGAAAGCCAGAGAGAGGGACTGGAAAACTCCTGAAATCAGGCTCCTCGCATGATTTGCCGGAGGGTCCTGTCCCCTGCAACGCTCTGGGCACAGCCGTGGCTGGCAGTGGGATGTGGGTTCTGCAGACCCACCTCTGCATGGAAAAAGCAGCCCTCTTGGACACTCAGAAGCCTCCAGCGGCTTAGCCAAGCTGGGACCAGCAGGCACAGGGGAAGGTTTGGAGAGATTTAATAGTTTTCCTCCACCTGCTACATGGCTGTTTGGCTCTTTGGCCCTAGTGTGTTCGTAGGATGTGGAGTCTCTGTGCAAGCCTTCAGATTTATTTTTTGTTTTGGTGGTTCACATGCAGCTCTGATCTGCCACAGTCCCTGGACACCGGGGCAGGGTTCGGAGTGCGTAACCCCTTAATGCAGTTATTCCTCCCACCTCCGCGCCGTGGGAGGCCCAGTCCATCTCCGCAACCGCCCCGCAGCCCCGTCCCCGTAGCAAAGGCAGGGTGTCTCGTGTTCTGCATCCCGAAGACCCAGCTTCACCCTCTTTGGTGACTCAGTGGTCGTTGTTTCTCGCAAACCACCCAGACTGCGGCCAGATGTCCTCCCTCAGATCCAGCTGTTTTGGGGGAGGCAGTTGTAACTACCAGCTGCTCCTGGCTGCTCCCCTGCCAGCAGAGCCGCCGGGGTCAGCGCCCCCTCATCCATCTCTGTCCGGAGGAGCCCCGTTCGCAGAGACCTGCTGCTCACTCCCTTTCTGAGTTCAACGCGGTTTTGTCTAAAGGAGGTCGGTCAGAAAGGAACCAACCGACCAGCCTCTGCCTCAGAAAGGCTCATTCCCTCCAGCTGAGCGTCAGCATCAGCTCTGCCCGTGAGACAGGGCATCTGAGACACCAGTGGGCTCCCTGAGCCCATCCTTTTGGTGCAAAAAATACCCCTGTTCTATTCATTACAGTGCATATTTCCTGCACATCTTGCCCTCCCCTCACTTTCTCCCTTCTTTCTGCTCACACACAAATGTATTTCCATCCCAGGGGAAGCCTGGGCCAGTGGACGGAGCCCCGATCCCGGGCCGGGAGCCAGCAGCTCCTTAGCATTAATCCCATCTCTGCCATCGACGTGTTGTGTGGCCCTGGGCAAGGCATATATCACCCCTGTCTTGGTTTCACCCCGGTTTGTAAAATGAGGATAATGATGCTGACTTTTACCTACCTCACTGAGCTGCCTTGAGGATTATTAGATAATGCTCGTGCAGTGCTTTGAAAGCACTCAGGGTGCGAAAGTCCAATTATTATAAAATCAAAACATTTTCAGCCCTCCTCGTGAGTGGGAACAGAGCAAATGTGTTTCCCAACAGTTTCCAACAAAGCAGCAGCCACTAAAATGTTATAAAAGAGAGCAAATGCAGCGTGTGTGTGTGTACATGTGTGTACAGAACAGCAGTCTGGACTCAGCTTGAATTGATTCATGTGGTTTTTGACTTAGATTATCCAAGCTTACAAGGAACAAGGCTCGTATTTCTGCTCCTGATTCCTAAGCCTGGACATACTTTTTCCCCTTCTCTTTCTCTCTCCCGCTTTTTCTTCCTCAAATGAACTCTTCTGGATCCTTCCTCATTAGCTTATTGGAAGGGGTGGGTGTGCTGGTTTTCATCTTCTGGCCCCAAAATGGTGGCCTACCTCACTTCATTGAAAACTGAAGGCCAAGCGGAGGGGGAAAATTGCCCTTTTTTTTTTTCTTTTTGACATGCACAATGCATTCCCCCTGCAGAAAAACAGCAACACATCTGGATAGTGTTTCGCTAGGGCTGCTCAAGGAATTATCAGAACAGTGTCCTTAGCTTCATATTATTATGTGCCGCATATTAAAAATGACTCGGGGGGGTGTGGGGGGGAGTTGAACACGCAAGAACTATTAAAAAAAACCCCCAGCAAATTAAAAAAAAAAATCCAACCCTCTGCTATAAAGAAGAATTTCCTTTTGGTCAGAATGCGAAACAGCTTTGCCGAAAGTGATACTATTTGGGAGTTAGCAGTCACAGAACCTGCTATTTGTTCAATCCCGCTTTTCCCATCAGGAGGATGCAAGTAGCTTGTGGGGATCCGTGGGGGTGGGGTGTCCTCAGGGAGAGGGGTCCCACGTTTGGGAACAAGGGGGACCCACATGTCAGGGCTGGGCTCAGGGTCCCGGGCCAAAGCGGAGCATGGACTTGCAGGGTTTGGGTTTATTTTTTTTTAAGCAGGTTGGTGAAAGGAGCCCTGTGCGGCTGCCGTGAATGCGCCCGTCTGTCTGCCTCTCCTGCAATAATTCAGTCAACTTCAGCCCCCTTTGACAGAGACGCCAAGGCTGGCAAGATACCGAGCTCTTACAGGTCTTCTGAGAATAGATCTTTGGAAGATCTTGGTGATTTCAGAGGCCATTAAACCTCTAAAATTTCTGGGAAATATGTATAAGGGCCTTTGACAGTCCCCAGTCTAGAAATGCAGTTTATTGAGCTCCGCTCTCACAATCGCTGGGGAAAGGACCACGGGGCTCATTTTCATGGGCGGCAGGCACAGGTATCCTTCATTGGGTGACACTGGACTTTTCCTTCCCTCTGTTGGTCACTACAAGCATAAAGGTGCTGTTTCATAAGGGAAAACAATTCTTGAAGAGACCAAGCAAGTAATAAACTCAAAATACAGGGCTAGTAAATAAATTGGGACAAAAAAAAAATCTGTTTCTTCCTGCCCTTCCTTTCCATGCATCTCTTGATGAGCTGCATTTGGCAGGTTAAAAAGCACCTGAAATCCTTTATTGGCTTGTTCTAAGGGGATATAAACCATTTCTGGGAACCAATGGAAAGCAGGTTACTAAAAGCCATGGTGACAGCTGCATACCAAAAGCAGACTAATAGCAGAGAGACAAAGGAATGGTAGAATAATCTGTAGTGAAATAAAGATTTTAATAGCAAAACCAAGTCTTCAGAGAGTGAATATGATCCAAAGCAAACCATACCTTTATATATGGGGATCTGGGAGAGAGAGAAAAAAAATCATCTCATTTTTTCCCCCCTAAAACAAATTACTCCTCGTGGAGCAGTTTCATATCTGCTGCTAAATTATTAAACTCCTTCTCTGGGGAAAAGAGATAAAATAAACATCCACCATTTCATTTTTTTCATAACTGAAAGAGGCTTGGGTGAGTGGAAAAGCAGGCTGGCCATGAATAACCAGGCAATTGAAATAAAATCATCAGATGTTTGGTGATGCTGAGAAGATGTGGAGCCTTAAATAAATCAACAGCTTAAAACAACAACAAAAATCATCTTATATGCAGTGGGCTCTCAGTGCCAAGTTTTCCCCAGTCAGAGTCTGGAGGAAGTGGGTCACAATGTATTTGATGTAGGAGGCGAAGAATTTGTATGTGTCTGAATGAGGCTGGAAGGGACAAAAAGAAGGAAATAAGCAGTAACTGATATGGGATTATGTCATGCAGCACAGGGTATGGATCAGAGCATGTTTGGTTACACACGTGAGCAGCAGTTGCCAACAAAGGCTGAGGGGTATCCCACATGAACGGGATCACCCAGACCAGCCGTGATGAAGACCCGCTCCATGCAGAGGCAGGGGTGGCTGGTCTCCTTTCGCTCGGCGGAAAAAAAAACGAGAGCTAGAGGAAACCCCCAAGGGCATGTGAGGTATGAGAGATATCCCATGTAGTAATCCCAGAGTCCTCTGACCTTTCCCAAGCTGACTCGGCTCTTCCCAGTCTTGCTTCCATGCCTGGAGCTTGCCAATTAATCCTGAAGGTCAGAAAGAAGATCCAGAAGTGCTGTGGTAGGTGGCCAGCTGGAAGAAGCGATCTACACGGGTGAGCTTGCTGCTCCTGACCAGATGGGAACAGGGAGAGGCAAGGGAGGTGACAGATGCTGCAGGGCTCTGTTCTCCCCCTGTCCCCTAAAGCAGCCACCTCCTTCCACACCTTAACCTTGCCTTCAGCAGCAGGAGCCAGCCACGCAGCCTGGGGCTGTGCCCTCTGGGACAGAGAGGAGTAGCAGCTGCTTCTTGACACCTTTTTGTGTCCTGAGTCATCATCAACTTCACCTGGAGCTGGCTCTGGGTCTCCCCGCACAACAGCAGAGCAGGCACATGGGAGGTCTAACTCTAACTGGGAAGGTGCCTGCACCTGGCTCTGCAAAGCACCACCGTGCACCAGAGGCCAAACAGGAAAGGATGAGTCCTTCCCTTGGTCCAGCACCTCTGCCGTATGCAGGTGCTGCGTCAGCAAAGAGGCCTCCCAAGTCCAACCCCATCTGTGTTGCACTCTGTATTTGGAAAGTGTGGAGGTATTGGGCACAACCTGGTTTTCCCAAGGATTTGGAGTGTGGGAGTGCGCAGAGCCATCCAAAATTATTGCTTCCTTGATCAGAGTGTCTCCAAAAACAAAGGGTCTTGGCAGTTTTTCTTTGCCTGAAATCATCATGAAGCACTGAGATTCCCTGGGGAAGGCACCTGATTTCACCATCACAAGATTTCCTTCCTGATGTCCTAGTCAGATTTGTGCAAGTCCGTATGAACGTTTGGCTCTCTGGGTGCTTATCTGAAGGAAAATAAAATCCCACACCATTTGAAATTCACTTTTTTGATAGATATGACAAAGGTTCTAACATTCAGCTTCGCTTGCATCAGCAACATGATCAACATGGTTTCCATGGGAAATTGTTCATGTGATTTTGATAATGTGATTTTCCATCGAGCCATAATTTCTTAGTATTTCACCCTGCAAGAAGGGCGTTTTGCAGGCACCCCCCACACAAGGTTTTTGTGGTTTCCACCTTTTACTAAGTGCATTCAGTCCTTCACGGGGTGATGAATGATTAGCACCAGCACCCTGAAAATTCTGAATAAAGTTGCCACCAAATGTACTTTGTCATTTGTTTTCCACAATTTAAACTCAAAATTCTCTTTTCTTGGGTGTGCAAATGGTAGGACACAGGAAAAGGAAAAATATGAAGAGGAAATGCATTGCACTGGAATTAATATTTGAGTTTGAGCGATATCTTCTGAATCCACAAGTTTCGTACTAAAAAAAGTCAGGGAAACTTGATGGAAAAGGAAATTCTGCACAACTCAGTCTGAGTTTAACAGATTGTGTGAAAGGTAAGTGGTACTGGGGTAAAGCAGCGTTTTTCGATCTGGAATCAATACCGTCAGGAAGTAGAAACATTTGCCATGAAGTGAGAAACAACACATGGTTATTTCATTATATTTACCTAATAAAGTACCTTTCTTTCATGTAGTATTAAAAAAAGGTCTCATGTGGCATTTAATAAAAGAAGGATGCTCGAAAATGCCTTGGCAGTTAAAAAGGAATAGATGAGCAGTATTTCCTTCAATGTTCCCGGTGTGATACAGTCTGTATTTTAGCATGTAGGAAATTATCCTTCCTGTGATGCCTTTATTGGAAAGATAAACAAATATTCTTGATTTTTGCCTTGTGATACTCCGCGAGGGAGAAATATTCCTCCTGCATCCATGCTGCAGATGCGAAAACAGTATGTGGTAAGCGATATGCCTCAATCTGCCGTTCCCGTCGTAGGTGCAAGCCCCTGGACACCTCAGAGCAACGCAGAGGAGGGCACGGAGAGCTGTGAATCCCCTGGTGCTCTTCCCCCTGCCACGTATCCCCACGGGTGAGAAAACGGTGAGAAATGCTCGGGAAGTCAGGCTGGCTTCCGAGCTTTGATTGCCACGTGTGTGGGATCTCACAGGAGGAGCGTGGGCAGGAAAGCAATGGAAAGAGCATTTCCACCTCCACAAGGCATTTAACGAGAAATCGGGCCCTCCTTCGAAGGCGAAG
The DNA here is from genome assembly GCA_013400135.1 of Rhinoptilus africanus. Taxonomy (NCBI): domain Eukaryota; kingdom Metazoa; phylum Chordata; class Aves; order Charadriiformes; family Glareolidae; genus Rhinoptilus; species Rhinoptilus africanus. The sequence continues at coordinate 487,919 of VXBO01007951.1, forward strand.
GACTCGCTGTCAAGGCTTGGAGTTGTATAACCAGGGTGGCACCCACGGGTGCCCGCAGCGGGAGTAGAGATGTGAGTGCAGTGCGGGCGGGCTGCGGGGGATGCAGGATGCTGTCGCCCCCCGGCTCCCACACAGGGCTCTGGGTTGGGATCCCGACGTCTCTGGTGCTGAGCCAAGAGGGGTGCCAGCATCCCAGCCAGGCAGATTGTAAGATCTGGTTACTTTACGGCAGTGCAAGCAGAAGGGTTGTCAGGACACGGCTGCTGCTGCTGTTATATTGTGCAGGTAGGGTTTCAGTACATACCTAAAGATTTATCTTCATTAACATGCCTTTAATAGCACACACATGTTGCTCAAGGTCCGACAAAGCTTTTCCTTCCCTTCAGCAAGCGCTGTCTCATGCGGGCAGGTGATGAGCCCGTCCCTCTGCCAGCCATCCTCTGTATTTCTCAGATTTGTCGGTGGGTGAAAGCCCTGCCTGGTCCTACACAGCCAGAGGGCAGTTCCCAGGGATGGGGACAGGGGAACGAAGGGTGTGTGGGTGACCAGTGGCATGGCCAGGGGACTGTCAGGGTTACCACCATCTCTTCTGCACACCAGTTGCATGGTTCAGCATCAGCAGGAAGAAGGGCAGGGGCTGTCCAGTGAAGCCCATCTCTAGTTCTTTTCCAGGGAAGCAATGCCTGTTCCTTAGTTCTTGCTGCTCAGACCTGATTTTGACAAAAACATTTCAAAAACTGGACCTGGAGGAGCTTCTTCCCCCAGTGCTCATTTCCACTTCTCATCGCACTCCTTCAGCGTCTGATGTGAATTATTACAACCCAGAGGAGCTCGTACCTGCTCAGGGTCCCTGCTGTTTCCCAAGCAGGAAAATCAGGCTCGTACCCAACCACCTTCGGGGATGCTCCGCTCTGGAAATGGGCAGGAGGAAACACAAGACCTGACCCATATCAAGATGACACTTGTGCATATTTTTCACGATTTCTAACCTTAGCCAATTACTAGAAAACCCCATCCGGGTGTGCTGGGAAGGATAAGACAACTGCTGAACGGGAAAAAACAACTTTCATTTTCTCCGCGAGCCTGCAGCTGTCAGCTGAACTGATGCATGCCCTCTCCATAACAACAGCTGGAGCGGCCAAAAATGGCACGCCGACAGCGGGCTGCTGGTAATGAACTGCACAGCTCCTGGACATATCGGTTACAGCCAGCACCTCGCAGATGCCACTTCCGTTAAAAAATGTAAAATGGGGGAAAAAAACCCCCACAGATGGAAAAATTATTTGCCTGACATTAGAAATTCTTTTTGTTACATGAACCCTGACATGTGTTGCACTATAAAAAGCAGGCGGGTGAGACGGGGGGAAAAGGGAAACTGGAGGAAGAAAAAATTCTCCGTGAACTTGCTTTTCACCTGTTGTCTCGGGACAGGGTGTCTGGGGAAGGAGGTGGGATGTCTGTGCTGGCAGGGACAAGACGGGGCCATCAGTTCAACTCTGAGGACCCTTTTCCCCAGAAATATTTCCAAGAAGGATGGAGGATTTTCACAGGCAAGCGGCTTTTTGTTTGCTGGCTTATACAGTAATGAAATTGTATGTTCTTCTCTAGAAAATCTAGTTCCAGCTCAATGTGACATGAAAGAAAGTTTGATAACGGGCTCTGATCTGTGTGTGCTGCTCAGGGTAACGCAGGGACATAGTCTGCTAGCGGAGAATAGGATGGGAGGGAGGTGATGGAGCTGGAGGAGACGTAAGAGAAATCCCGGCTCCAGCTGATGTACATGGAGGATTGTGTGGGCCAACATACCACACAGCCATCCTGCCCACTCCCAAGCCTGTGATCCCGTGCAAGTTTGGGTGGGCTGAGGACACGCCAGGAGCCTGAACCCTAATGCACATGGAGGCACAATGCCATGGGCCAGGGAATGGGTGACTCCTGCAGTCCGTGACAAGCACGTTCTGTGCCTACGTGAAGAAAACATCATTAAAGCATCCTTTCCACCAAAGAAGTCGTTGTCCCCTTTCCCCGTGGTGAAGATGTCGATATGATTTGTCAACATCATATAGGAAATGTTCACAGCGAGCAGTTCTCAGCAGATGCTTTCCAGGTCCAAAGCGCTTGCAAACAGTGATTAGTTAGAGTACTGCAGCTTATTAATCACTGCCGTTTCTCATTGCTATAGCTCATGTCAACATTTCACTGCTTTGTCTGGTGCTTATTTTCAGCCTAATCCACTTAATCAAAGCTGCTCCCTTCCAGCACACAGCTCATCCCTGGAGCCTCCGTCGGTGGCTCATCTGGCATATTCACATTTGAACTCGAGCTGCAGCCAGCGCCTTTCACAACCTCCGCGATTTCAGAGCAGAAGTAGCCAAGAAGAGTGGGACAAATTGCCACTGTGCAGAGGTGGTACCTGCTGGTGGCCGAGAGCTGGAGCGGAGAAGGTGAGGAGGAGCTTCTAGGAGAGATGGAGCCAGATCCTTCCCAGGCAGGAAGCAGCGGGCACATCCTGCAGCGAGATACGCAGCAGATGCAAGAGAAAAATGGTCCCAGAGAGAGTGGTTAAGTCCTGGCACAGGGGCAGAGGAAAGCTGTGGAGCCTCCATCCTCAGAGCTGTTAGATATGCCTCCAGGCGAAGCCCTGGACAGTGTCATCTCATCCTGAGGTTATACCAGTTTTTAGCTGGGGGCTGGGTTACAGACCTGTGGAGACCCTTGAAAACTGTATCATTTTGTGCTCGTGTGACACTGGTCTTTTCAGGAAAGAAAATTCTTCCACAATATTCCAAAAATTTTCCCAAAGTTAATAAATGTATATTCAAGCTGATCAGCCATCAGGATCTGGATGACAGCCCTATAGTAGGGTAAACTTTGCTTATCTCCTCTTTGTTCTCTTTCTACCCCATTAGCACCTCCACTGGAGCCTGACATTAATTTCCCTCAACTTCTGTAGTTTGTGGATATAAGTTTTTCAATTACAGACCCCAGCTTAGCCCTGGGTCTGCTTCCCAGAGTCTGATGCTCTCCGTCCATCCCACCTCCTCCAGCTCCGCTCCTTTTTTCGAGCCTGGGAAGCTGCACAGCCCCCTCGCTCCAAAGTGCCTCCCGTCAGCTGCCAGCCGCGGGCGGATTGCGGGAGCCTTGGGCTGCTTTCTGTTCAGCAGGGGTGCGAAAAGGCAGTAAGTGTGAAGGAGTAGGTGCAGAGGTAACTTTTGCTTCGAACTTCAGCCTCCCCATTAGAGAGAGCTGTGGAAACATTTGCTGGTGGGAGAATGTTACTGGTGACAGGTCCTAAAATAATTGTGGAGGTGACATGAGTGAGCGACACTGATAATGAACACGAGTTGGTGGAGCTGGCATAATTTCCTGCAGAGCTCTGTGGTCCCTAAGGATGCTTTTACGCCCCCGCTGGGCCTAATTTAAGAGAAAGTTTGGGAGTTCGATTTCACCCTGAATCTAGCCGGCTTGCTTGAACTTTTCCCATTACTCCGATAAAAGATAAACTCTTGGCTGATTTATATTGAGATTTAGTGTCCAGCTATTTTTCAGTCCTCTGGAGAAACATAATTCCATGGTGACTCACTTTCAGTGTCCCAAACACGTATGTCCAGCATGGTTGTGGAAGAGACGTGCCATGTCCTCATCCATCAGGGTGGTACAGGAGGATGTCGCCCTTTTTTCAGGAGGGCAGGGAGTGTTTTCAACAAGGTGGAAGGAACAAAAGTCACTTCTGATGGGTTATTTCACTCGTTGCTTTTTGTCAATTGGGATACAAATCTTGAGGAGGGAATTCAGCCTCAAAAAAGCTAATCATGGCCACAGGGATTTATTTTTGTGAGAATTTCAAGATGTGTTTGCAGCATAGATGAAAACCTCACTGTATTAACCTGTGGGTATTTTGCAGCTCTGGCGGTTTAGATTAAGCCACTTAAATGCTTTGGGATGAACAAAGCTCTCTGGCTTTGGGGAAGAGAGACCCTTTTTCTGAATAAATGGAGACGACCTCTGGTGTGCTGCTCTTCAACTTAGAGATGACACCTGACATTGGACTGAGATGGACCATACCTTATTTAGACTAGGAATCTCCCTGCTCTCTGGGTTGTGGGCCATTAAGGATTTGGGATGTAGGTCCAAATTCCACCCTGGGCATGAGGGGCTGCCACACTGGAGCCATTTGGGGAGCTCATGGTTCCAAGTGGTGATCTGCTGCTGACGTGCTGGTGACGTGCTCCTCTGCCACCCACTCAACTCCTGACGGACCCTCAGAGAAATCGATGGCAGTGGTCCCCTCTTCATGTCTAAAGTGTTCTCATCGCAGTAACCTAACCCCAGCCAAACTCAAATTTCTGCTGTGATTCTGCATATCAGAAGCCCTCTTGGTGCATCAGGGCTTTCCAACATTATTGTTTTTCAGGTAATTTACAGTTTTTCTCTAAACTAATTAAGTCACTAACTAATTTTCTGACCTTTCCTCTTCATCTAGGAACTAATTTTATTGAGAGAATTACAAGCTACCCCCTATTTTTCATTTATGTATGTTTCCTCTAAAAGCATCATAATTAGAGATCTTCAGGTTTAACGCCTCCAGATTATCGCAAATGAATGATGCCTCCATAATGAATAACCTAATAATCACTTTATCAACCTTTATTATTTCTAGACAAACTGCGAAGAAATGATCGTATACTTCATTTATGAAGCTCTCAAAGTGAAGTATGAATGGTTTGGAACTGATTTCTTTAATTTTTACACATGTACCTCCCGTGTGTACCACAGACATACAGTTCAGAGAGAGCGTTATCAGAAAAAGTATTGCCAAAAGCAATATCGTTTGCTTTATTTTTCACCCGGCATAGGTGTCAGTGCTTAGTAAAATTCACAGATCCTCAGGAAGAACTGCTTTGGCTCTTCTTCGCTTGTGAGAAATGCAATTAATAAAATTGATTGAGTTTTCTCTTGCCGGAGACAAGGAAAAGCATTCACATAACACAGAGCTACCCCCACGCAGGCACTGTGGCCCCCAGACTGCAGGAGGCTTTTCAGCGCTCATTGCAAATCCAGGAAATATTATGGATCTTTGTTCCCCTCTAGTGGCATATCTACAAAAGACATCCCAGAGTCCAAACTGCTGCTTCCTCGAGGGTCAGACCTTTTTTCCTGCTTGCATAAGGCTCACGCTTTGCTTCTGATGGCTCTGAATTCAAGTATCAAGGTGACATACTCGTGCACTGCCGGGGGTGTAGGAAGCATTTCCATCTGCCAGTTCAACCAGGATGAGCATGGGCATCACAGTATGCCGTCTCGGACAAAATTTGTCTGTCACTCACTGTGGCATGAAGTCAGCAGTCTTTTGGAGTCAGCAAAGAAGGGTTATTACCATGGGGAAGGGGAGCAGCTTACCATGATCAGCATCACTTGCCTTGAAGTGGCGCTGGGAGAGTAACTGGGTACGACACGGTGAGACCCCTCTGCCCAGCTTGGGAAAGTGGGCTTGAGGGGATCCTGGGGAGCAATTTGCTGGAGAGACACTGTTCTGAGATTGAAATGACTTTTTATGCTGTAAGAGAAGGCAGCTGGGTTCACCTCATCCCTTAGTGCGCCCTGCACAGGCCCAGGGAGAGGGGACCACCCTGGGCGATGCAGCACCCCCTCTCTCTGCTTTGGGGGTCCGGGGCTGGGAACCCTCCTACACCATCTGGCTGGGCCAATTCTGCTGTTTTTTCCCTCTAAAGCAGCCCTAGCAAAAGAGAGAGGTCTTGAAATCCAGCAGGGATGAGGGAGAGGGAATAAAGTTGGGGAAAAAATCCTGACACTTGTAAAATATTTCTCTTTTTATAAGGTTTTTGTGGCATTTCTGGTTAAGCTGACTCCAGAGTTCCTCAAATCCCAGCTTTGGCTTTGACTCTGCCAGCAAAACTGAAGCAGACAAAAGCCCGTGACACCTCTTCTTCGCAGGCGGGCCCTTGTCTGTGCTGCTGCCTGTGCCGGTGTCACCGTGAGCTGGTGTCCCTGTAAGCTGGTGTCACCGTGAGCTGGTGTCACCAGCCTGGCTTTTTCTCGGAGAAGAGTGATGGCAGGCACGTGTGCAGCTGGGGACGTGTCCTCTGCCACTACCATTCGCCTCCACCCTTGGTCCTTAGTGACAACCAGGAGCAACTCCACACTGGCTCTTCGGGACACTTGTATTTTTATTGACCATTCAAACCAACAAAATTTGCTTAACCCTCCCTGCAAATCCTCCAGCTGCTTGTGCAAACTCTGTCTTTAGAGCTGAAGGGAAGAAATACCAACAAATAAAATCCCTTTTCTTGGCTCCATAGTCTACACCTATGGAATACTTTGCTAAAAAAATGAATAAGCAATGGAGTTAACAGCAGTTATTTCACTCTGAAATGTCTTTGTAAATTACAACAGTGGCCTCTAGTGGTGTCGCCTGTGGAGTGACCCTTCCCACAGGCTCGCTGCAGGGAAACGGGAATATTGGATTTACGCAAGTGCCCGCCCTTACTAGTGAGTAATGAAATAAAATTGGAAGACAATTTAGGAACCTGAACAACACTTCTGGGAATACAGCCCACTCATACCTCTTTGCCCAGCAGCTTTCCTGCTCCTTACCAGTCCTGAGCTTTCCACTTAACTAAATTTACACTAAAAATTAGGGAAATTTTAGGTGTCTTTGGGGATATTTGATGCTGTAACACTTGCCAGCTACTATGACAACAGGAGATGAAGTTAACTCTGAATAACTTTCTTTTTTTAAGAATAAATTAAGCCTTAGAAAAAAAAGTTTTATTTAAAAAAAAATCTAGTTATGATTTCTCCTGTTCCGTCATCATTTCTCATATTCCTCATCCTCAGCTCCACCAGGCAGTCAGACAGTCATTCCTGCTTTTGCTTGGTCCCACTGGAGACCTTTTCCTGCTGGGGATGTGAAAGAAAAGCTCCACTCATGTGGCAAAAGGGAAAAAAAGCCCTGATATGGAAAAGAGTAGATCAGAGCATTTGGGAAAAACATTCTCCAAGCCTTAGCTAGTGATTAGCATCCTGTTTTGAAAGAGAGTTTATTGCACCTTATTTCTAGTAGCCTAGTTGGGAAGGGGAACAGATTAATCTGCCACGGAGCAGTAAGGGCAGAGCAGCCCAGGAAAGCTGTCAGCTCGTGCACTTTAAAAGTGAACCCTTTTCCCAGCTGTGAGCATCCATTTTTAACGTCTAAGGAGTGAAGCAAATGTCACGTGTCTGGTTTGGTCCCGTCTCCAGGGGCCGGCTGAAGAGTTGTCATCTCAGCACTTTCCAGAGGACGCTGTAAAGTCAGTATATTGCAGAATAAACCTTCACTCCATTCCTCTGCCTCTGCCACCTCAGCCTGGGAAGAGGAAGGACCACTGTAAAACGTCTGAGCTGGAGTCTCGTTGTCCAAGAGCAGGCTGTGATTTCCACCCGATAAGACGAACTCGGTCTGCCTGATTAAATTGTCTTAAAGCATTGAGAAACAAGCTTCGGGGATGGTGATAGGTGCCAGCTCTCTCAAAAGCTGTGCTAACCACTCCAGGTGATTATTTTGCTTATTCACATCTTATTTCCCCTTTTTTGCTACCAGCTTCATCCTCCTGCTTTGTGCAATTGCCTGACAATTCACCACAGTGCTCTTTTTCTCAGGTTCAGTAGGAATTGAAATGATGATAAATAATGATGCCAAAGAAGACAATGACAAGAGCTGCTCTAGAGATTTGGGCAAAGCAGTAAATGACAGATATTCCCCTTCCAAAATGAAAGATAAAGGCTGTGTGAGGCTGGGTGCTTCCTGATGGGCTGGCAAGAGCTTATCAGGGATAGACATCTCACAAAAAGCATCACTTCTTTCTAGTGCGAACCCTTCAACCAAAGGGTAAAAAAGGGGAAAGAGAAGTTGCATAGCAATGTTTCCCCAGGCTCCTGGGTTTATAGAAATGTTTAGATCTGGCTTTGGTGGCTGAAAATCGACACTTTATTCCTTGATAATGAATCCACACGACACGTGACCCAGTGTCTGTGTTGTGTCGTGAAACCAGACCAAACCTCTGTGGGAGCATCCCACGAATGATGGCAAAAGCCCTACCTTAACTGGTGGGGCTGTGGGAGGAACAGCAGGCTTTCATGCCCACGCTCTGCTCTGGACCAGGCTAGAGGAGCAATTTCCCCTAAGAAAGCACAATTTTAGGAGGACTGGGGCTTGGGGAGGAAGAGCTGATGGCTGCAGGAGAAAGGTCACCTTCTCTCTCCACAGAGGGTGACGAACAGAAGTGCGGGAGGAAGGCACCAAAGCTCTGCCCACTCTCCACCACTCACTCGTAGCGGGGAAAGCTGTCCCCGGACTGCGCTTCACCACGCATGACCCACCTCCATTTTCCTCAGGTGCACAATGATCTTCCCCTGACCTTCCAGCCACAAGCTGTTCCCGCAACAGAGGAGCTCTAGCTATTCCACAAAGTCACTTTGCACCAGGCATGGCAGCTGGTCTGGGAAACTTGCCCAGAAGAAGCTTCTTCATGAGCTCTGAGTCTGCAGGGTCTTCCCCAGTCCTCTCAGGGATTTAAAAATGTATAAAAAAAATGAAATATAGAACCTGAGGATCTTTTGGTGTGTCAATTAAAGTGAACAGGATTTGTGTGGCAATAGCCTGTCCTGTTTCACACCCTCATTCCTCCCTCGGAGACAGTGAGGTCATGCAAAATTCGATCACAATGTATGACCCGAGATACAAGAGGCTGGAAGTGAGTGTAGCTCACTGGGGAATAAAACACATCGTGATGCATTTGTAGTTGTGTGTCATTTGGTCCTGGCCTACAGTGTGTCTGTCTGGAGGCACGGTTAAGAGGGGACATGATGCGAAGGGGGAGCTGTGAAACCTGCAGTTATTAGCTCAGGGCACATCCTGTTCTGCTGTCTGGCACTGGCTTTCTAATTAAATAATTGCAAGCGTTGTTTCCCCATCTGAAATAGTGTTCTCTTAATAAATGCAGCTGCCAGGAATTAATTCTGATTTGAGGCTCTCACAACGACAAATATAGAGGCAGCCTTCATCATTGCATGGTATTTTGCTGGGGTAGGGGAGAGAGAAAGAGCTGGGCTTTACATGTTTTAAACATCTTGTGTTTTCTCTACCTGTATGGAGGTGGTAAGAACATGGTAAGTACCAGCCAGGGAGAGTGAGAGCACAAAACCCCCCTGTGCTGCGTAGCACTGCCTCCGTGGGGTGCCCCGGGGGGCGCAGGGAGGGAGTTGATGCACTTTGCCTTTCATGTTCAAGGATGTGGCTTGACTCAAAGCACCAGAGGCACGGACCCCTGAGCACACTGAGGGCACTTCAGACTCTTCCAAACCCCGGCATGTGCTTTCCCCGAAAGGCATGAATAGCCAAGGACACTGCTTTTTTCTCTCTGTCCTTGGCGATCCCCGGTTTCCCGTCACATCCTTACCATTTTAGGAGGATTCTTGTAAGCTAGAAGCTTTCCTGTTTGGTGTAAATCAATCTGAAGCACAACTGACCGTGTCCAAGATTCAGGATAAGGCTCAGATCAGATGATAACTGATGTGGACTGAATAAAACATTACAAGCAACAACAGCAAACCCTGTGCTACCCCTCTGTCTGCTGTAGCTGTCTGCTTGCCGTTGTTACAAACTCAGACCACAACCTCTTTGGGAGAAGACCCTGTCTTGGTTATACCGGGGCTTTGTGTTTGCCAGCATGGACTCTACTTGCTACAAAGTGCAGAAAATAACGAGAGAGGTCAAGGGTAGGTTTTATAGCTCAGGCACAGAGCTGGAAGGCAGCGGATCAAAGTGCAGTACCCTCTTGGATTTCAAGCAAATAATATCATCTCTCTCCAAAATAATAGCAATTCTGTTCCTGTAACTCACAAGATAAAGGATAAATTCATTGATATACATGATAACATGCTGGAGATAATGCGGATAGTTGGAAAACAAGGATGAAAACATCAGAGAAGCTGAGCAAGGTCTCCTACACCTAATCTGCAGCCACAAAGTCCCTCCTGCCGAGCTCGTTAGGGTGCAGGTCACCCATGGCAGGATGGATTTAGGGAGGTCAGAGCATCTCTACGGATGCACACGGGAACGTCCCTTGGTTAAGAGCCGAAAGAGTGGAGCAACTCCCTGCCATTTTTTTCCAGTCCAACCCTTTACGCTTGTGTGTGATACACTGCAGCATCAATAATGTCCTTTAGACCTTTTAGATGCAGGGAGCGTGGGAAAGGAAAAAATTCAGGAAATCCAGCTTTTTAAACCTCAACCTGGCAAGAAAGTCAGAAGAGTGAATTCCAAGGTCTCCATGCCTGGGCTTTACAAGCAACTGTTGCTGCCAGTGGACAATTTACTCCTAATTGTTTTTTAATTTCACACTGGGAGGAAAAATACAGGGAATCCTGGATGGTGAAGCAAAGGACTGACCAAGTTAATAACAACTGCATCGATTGAATTGACTGCAGCACAGAGCTGGTGTCAGCAGGGCTCATTCTGTCTCAGGTGCGGCCCCATTTTTAAATACACAGCTGAACTTTTCGCACCAGAGCAGAGAAGCCAGGAGGGTTTTCAGATCAGTAAAATGAAACCGTGTGCTCCTGCAAATTGGGAAGAGAAAGATCACAGCCTCCTACATCCTTGGCCACAAAAATCACGGTGAGGATTACTGATCTTCCTTCTTGCTCTAATTGAACCTTTGCCATCACAGAATCACAGAATGGTGGGGGTTGGAAAGGACCTTTGGAGATCCCCCAGTCCCACCCCCTGCCAGAGCAGGGTCACCCAGAGCAGGGGGCACAGGAACGCCTCCAGGCGGGTTTGGGATGTCTCCAGAGACGGAGACTCCCCCCCCTCCCTGGGCAGCCTGGGCCAGGGCTCTGCCACCCTCATGGGAAAGAAGTTCCTCCTCAGGTTTAGGTGGAACTTCCCGTGCTCAAGTTTGTGCCCGTTACCCCTTGTCCTGTCCCTGGGCACCACTGAAAAGAGCCTGGCCCCATCCTCCTGACACCCCCCCTGTCAGTATTTGTAAGCACAAATCCCATGCTGTAGGTTGAGCCCATCTATTCTGGGCAGGACTTTGCTGCCCTCCCGACAGCCAGTCTCCAGCGTAATTAATACGGGCAAGCTCTGAGTGATCTTATGTCAGTCAATGCAGGTATCAGGGCTCCTGTAGCTCAGACCTAGTGGATGCTAATAAGAGGGTAAGTGTCACCTCTTTCTATCCTGACACATAAAAACAAGAAAGCTAATAATGCAGAGCTGCATTTTGAGGATCTTGGGCTAAAGACACAGCCATAAACACTAAGCCTTAAGAACGGAGATGGATGAAGCAGGTGATGATCTTTGAAGCTGAGTTAGTTGTAATCAGTAATTGGGGGAAAATGGGACATAAATTATAGTGCATGACATTTTAGCGCCAGTCCACTGAAATCAAACACTGTCTTTAAAATGCGTTTTTATCCACAAACCAAATGTTTGGGCTCACCATTTGGGGATGAGAGTGTTACTGTGGCGCTGCAGAAACCCTCATTATTCAGCGTGGAGCCCAGGGAATTCCTTCTAAAGCACAAGAACAGCTGGGAAAAGGTAAATGATAGCATTTTAATAGCACTCACAGTGCATATCACAGGCTAGACTGGCACGTAGGACACCTGGCTACAAAATGTACGTGTCAAAATGATTTTTCTGATGCAATAAGCTGTCTGTGTTAGGTACTTAAATGATTCTTTTCATTATAAACACTTCACATTGTCAGTAAAGAGCCCTTTTGGCAGGGTAGAAGAGAATGATCCTCCCTGATGCTCAGAGGGGAAAAGAAGCCACAGAATGACACCAAAAATTGGCTACAGCCAACGTCACCAGCGAGGGAGAAGAGCAACCTTGCGATGCACACAAGCATTTGCAGATGGAGCACCAGCCACAGGCACAGTGCAGCTGCAGGGCAAGCTCCTGTCTCGCCCACCCACTTCCACCTCCTGGGGAAAGGCTAATGGCCCAGGTTTGCCAGTCTCTGTGTGCTTTTGAAGAGCTCTCTCCCATTACACTGATGGCACTGAGCAGCCTGGGAATGCTGCCATTTGGACCACTCAAAAATCAGGTTGGCAAGCATTAGCAAATAACTAGATGAAGCCTTGCTCCCATGGGAAAATCCTAACAGCTTCATCACATCTACACTTCGTATGCACCCAAAAAAAAAAAAAATTAATATGAATACTTTTGTCATCTCCTATTTCTATGATGAATGAGTATAGCATAAATCTTTTTTTTTTTTTTTAATCTTGTTTATCCTCACATTGCCTCTGCGAAGTCAGGCAGCGCTGCCATGTACAGATGAAGAGAGGGACAGGGAGATGAAGGAGTTTTCCCAGGGTTCACAGGAGTGTGCTCACAGGCTGTGTGTTACACAGGGCTGACCCCTGTGAACACAGACCAGCTCACCGTTGTCTGCTTTTATAAACCAGAAAACGAGTGTGTGACACGGGGACTCCCCCTGCACACAAACCCCGGTGCAGCTGTATCAGTGCCTAGCTGCCTGGAGACCTGACCTCTGCAAAAGTAAGTTATTTGCTCATTTGAGGGATCTTACAAACTTTATCAGGCCACCAGGGATGTGGTTTTCCTCTTCTGTCTGCCTGCTGAATCCTTCCACACGGGACTAAACCAGACGTGGGTGAAGTGAGTGTATTCAACAGAAGTGAAGGAGAGGGAAACCCGGCACAGCGCATCGCTCCACGGGAGTGACAGCATCCCAGTCACACGTAGGTATTAAGGATCTAATCCATGGCATGTACCAGCTTGATAGAAACCCTTCATTTTGTAAACATAGATGGCTCAGCTGATGCTCGTTGCAGCCTCTCGCATTCCTCGACACAGACGTCTTGTTATCACCTACAGCCTTGTCTAACGAGAAACTCAGTTCTCAGGTCCAGCAAACTGGGTGTCATTTCCATGTCTCTATCTTGGAGCAGGACCCGTACGTCTTTGTTCTTTTACTGGTTGTTCTGCTTGCAGAGGGTGCTATGCTCTCTGCATCACAAACAATTCAGCTGTAAACGCTGAGGGCAAACACCTCCCTGAGGGAGCTGGAGGTTCAGGCAGGCTCCTGTTGACTCCTCGTTACTGTACGTCTGCCTTGTTCTCGCTTAAAGGAGTAAAATGTCAAGACAAGTTTAAATGTCAGGCCTCACGTGAAGCTTGTCAGTCCTGGGGCAAGCATCCTCGACAGAGCAAGGATCAGCCGCTACAGGACCAGACGTCGGAGAAATAGGTTGCCCTTTCCCGTGCATGCAGAACTCAATAGTTTTGTGAACCGCTGGGACCACAGTGCACCTTCCTCTCCCTGAGTGATCAGAGATCTCAGGATTTTACCAAACTGCCCAGTAAACTCCTACCCTGCTGCTCCTGGCTCTGGTCTGCCAGGTTTCCAGGTGGCAGCAGCGTGGATTGAAGAATGCTCAGAAATCCTGGGTGAATCAACCTTGTGCTCCAGGCGAGCGGTGGCACCTGCAAGGTGGGACTCAATTGCAGCTCTGAAGCCATGGGCCGACTGCAGACCCACGGCAGAAACGATCTCCACCTCGGGGGGGGGCTTTAGGGTGGATAGTTTGGACCAGCTGCTTCTAAATCTGCCTGCTCTAGCTCGTGTGGGAAATCAAAGAGGCTCTATGGCGACTTCAAACCATGAGGAAGGGTGTCCAAATCTGGGCATCAGTGATTTTGATGTGTCTTTTTGAATTGGTTTGCTTCTAAGCACAAATGAAGCTTGAACTACTTGGTAAAATTGTCCCTAGAGACGAAGCTTGTGTGCTGCTCAGGAAGAGTACAAGCGTGACAAACCTGGCTTCATGTTCTCTCTTGGTAGCAAGCTGTCTCCCCTCTCCTAATCCAAAGCGGCAACTTGGAGCAAAGCAAAATCAGCAGCCAAAATCAGAGATTAAGTGATTTTATCAAAGCAATAAAGGAAAGCTGTGGCTGTGTGCAGTTGAATACCAGGAGCAGTGGGATGGGGAGGTCTGCGAGGAAGGAAAGACAAGGCAGAGGAGGAGGGGACGGGAGGAAGGAGACACAGGACACGGCTCTCGGAGCTTCTTAATGAACCTCTGGTTTGTTCCAGACTCACAGACACATGCAGTGCTCAAGGAGGGCTGCAAAATCCCTGGGGAAGGTGGTGCAGGTTCTCTTCAGCTCCATGATGCAGGAAGTCCCATGCACCTTCCCACGGTGGGGGAGATGGGCCAGAGGATGCTGCCATGATCCCCATGGGCGCTGCAATAATCATGCTGGGAATGCAGCCATCGCACCGGGTCCTTCGTTCAGGATGCCTTGCTTCCTCGGAAGGAGTTAGAAGCATAAACACCCCTGGTAGAGCTGGAGTGTGAGGGCGTTTAATCTCTTCCAGGTCGGTTCCTGTGTCAAGTCTCAGCCACGCACAGTGCTGCTGCCTTTCCTCTGCCTCCTTCCTACCTGGACAAAAAAAGCCCAGCTTCTTTCAGGCTTGCTTGAGTAAAGGTCTCTTACTACGTGTCTAATCCAAAAATGGAAAGTTAAATAAGGTGAAACCTGAGCAAACTAAGCCCAAGCCTTTCCTTTGAACGGTGACATGTGAGGTAGCAGCTATCCTTGCTGCGACTGTAGTATCGGGTTTCAGCGAACATCTGCTGCTGAGAGGTGGCGGGATGGAGATATTCCACATGTGGAAAAAGGAGAGAATTAAATAAACACAGTTTTGGGGAATAAATGAAACCTTATCTAGGGTGATGTGGGCCACATTCATCTAACACCGTATGAATAAAAATGTAATGGCAAAAATCTGCAAAGGTGGTAAACACATTGTTCCCTGTTATATCTGTTTTCTTTATAAGACCTGGGTTTTTTTGCTGAAGGGAAAGAAAGTTGTAATGCTGTTAAATGCAAGGTACAAAGACTGTTGTTTGCACTGGAGCCTAAGGGATTCTGATCACTTGATCCCTTAATTCCTGTGGAAATCCCAGCTAATGTAGCCAGCTTACCACGCTTTCTTATCTGGGAGACGGATTTTCTGAAACATCTGAAACATTTTCTGAAGCAAACAGGCTCTGGCAGAGGAGCCCAGCGGCTGCGGCGAGGGATGGTTTCCGAACTCTTGGGTGGAGTTTGGTGGGGCTTCCCTTGGCTTTGGCAGTGCCTCTGGCTCCTGTGTTGGGTGAGCAGCACCCCGGGCGGTACGGCTCAGCACAAGGCATGGTCCGTGTGCTCCATGAGCTCTGCACGCTCATTCTGCCCCCTCTGCCTGCTCAGCATCTCCTCCTGGGCTTCCTGCGGCCAACCCTGGCTCCAGGTCTTGCCTTTGGGAAGATCACAGAGCGTAAAAGGCTGAAGATACAACTTTCTCCAGAAGGGAATGATGAATTTAAAGAACAAAATAAATGCAGCAAAACCTGGCAGAGCAAAATACTCGCTAAGCAGTCAGTCAGGGAATGTTTTCTTGTCCTCTCTTCCTCTGGAATATAGACCCATCTGAACAAGGGAATCTTGATTGTGTCTTCCTGCAGGATCAATTGCGTGTCTATAAATGGCTTTCCAAAGAAGCAGTTATCAAAGATATATGTGCTATGACCAAGACTCAACAAGTTATTTAAAAATGTCTCTGAATGTAATCAAGCCCTGAAGTCAACAAATCTTATATTCATGCTTAAACTCAGGATGTGTAGTCTAACTCTCATCCAAATTTATTTTTGTTCACACGCTGGTTTCAGCCCGACCTGTGGTGAGCTGTATTTGACCTCTCTTCTGGGCACGTTCCTTTTCTTTTTGATGATTTACTCCTGCTATGCAGATTTCTTGCAGGCCAATCACAGGAAATGTTTATTGCTTTCTCTTTGGCACACGCTGAGTTTTGCAGAGACATAGAGGCTAATTATTTTGTTTTTTATTGCTTAGTCCTTAGAACTGACACACTGTTTATGGAATTGTTTCTTGGACTTCACTGGCATAGCTCTCCTTCATAAATTTGAGATTTGTTCATAAATCACAGTGATTTTTCCTGGGTCATTTTTTTCCTTTGGACCTATTTCCTACTGGAACTATTCCCACAGCTCAGCTCTGGACTGCTTCCTCACAGCACTCTCTAATCCACATTTGGCTAATCACTGATTTAAATGAAGGGTCAATATATAGGAACTGTTCCTGGGAATTAGATGTCAAGTCTCAGTGATTCGATCCCAATGCCAACTCCATCAGGCCCTTAAATAGCCAGAAGAAGTCCTGTGCAAGCAGAGTTCTTGTCCACTTAGTAAAATTATTTTGGCCAAAAGGCTTTAATCCAGATTCCTAGCACATGGGGGAGTCAGACCAGCAGACAAGTCCAATTCCTGTTTGACTTTCCAGCTACCATCAGGTGTTACTTTTGTGAGCTAATCTCCGTTAACAAGAGAAAGAATTGCAGATCTGCCCCGTACTGTCCCCTTAATGAACTAATGGCTTTTTATTCACGCCTCCCCACCATGGATATTATTATAATGGGACAGTCATTTGCCAGGTGGTGGGGCTGCCACGGAACAGTCCAATTACACTTCTCATTATAGCACTTGACTCAAACACCAGAACAACCCTTTAAGTGACAAGCAAATCTCCGCTCTCTTCCACGAGGGACAGGAGTGGGAGCCTCTGAAGCTCTGGGAAGGAGACAGCTCGGAGCATCCGTACCACACACTGCAAATAGCTGTGGCGCTCAGCGCTTGGCACCACTGACAGTGATGCGTGTTATACTCCAGGAAACGGTTTTTAGTAAACCTGCGTGGTGCTTCCTTGGATGTCGCTTGACAGCTGAAGCAGAGAATGTTAATTCAAGGATTCACACGTTGCTGTGAGGTGGCCAATATCGCAGAGCTCGGATTTACATGCGGGATGTTGGCGAGTTTCCTCTGCTTCCTCATGCCAATCAACCGCCATGACTGCCTTTATCCCTTTTTGTTAAGGCTGATGTGTGCTGAGATGCTGATTTAGACAAGGTGACCTGAATGAAATGCTGTTTGCATTTGACCAGGACCGTATTCTGGGTGTCAGTTTAATTGCAATTTAATTACTGTGCTTTAAAGAGCAGAGTAATTAGCCCGCTATGAATGTTGTAGCACTGGCAAAGGGGAAAGCCGCAAAGAATTTAAAATTCTGTTTCTTGACCAAGAAAAGAGTAAATGCTGACACTCTGAGATAACTGTGAGCTTTTCAACCTGCTCGAAATCAGAGTTGGAGCCAAGAGGCCTAAGGCAGCCCCATGCCTCCTTCATGGTTCTACTGCCTAGAAGGAGGAAATCAAATCTATCATAAGTGAAGATCAAACTTTTAATCATGGTGATTAGATGATTGCAACGTGTGCTGCATTAGTAATGTACATAGCAGCTCCTTGGACTATTGAAACGAACCAGGATGTTTTTAAGGACATTAGAAAAATGCTTCCTAAACTACACTTTCCCTTACTGAAGTGTTTGTTTAGCAATAAGGTGACCGAAAAACTGTGGAATAGCTCTTTAGGGGTAGAGAGTGGCACTTATCAGTGCTGCCATACATGGGGGTAGGACAGTGCCTGCTGAGTTTAGAAATGAAAAGTGTCTCTGATTCCAACAACTCCTGGACCCATTGTTTAATCTGCATCACAGCTGGCAGAAGGAGAGAGGACCCACATCTATTCAGTCCTTTATTTTCAAGAAACCTGCAGAAAACAGATGCAATAAAAAATGGAAGAAGGGTTAAAAGGTTTAACTTTTGTTAGGTATCAGAAAACACACAGCAGGGAAGGACATCATAACATCAGCTTAAGTTTTCCTGCTCCTCACAGTCCAACTTGTATAAATACATTTCCACATACGCATACACAATTATATATAACGATATGCACGTATACAGGCAAACATCTATCCCCATACATTTTATGTATGTGAGTTCTGTAAGACTAAAACCACTCAGTGTAATAAATAGAGACAGCTAGAAAAACAGTAGATATGGAAAAGCAGTGTATAGCAATCCACTTCCAAAAACATAAGCACTTTCAAATTTGGGACTCCAATCTGCTTAGGAGAATGACTGAACTGAGACTACATCTGGTATTTAATTCAAGCATTGTGCTGCTGTCAAAGGAAACCATGCTGGCAAGCTGAATTTCAGCCTGCCAAGATCCTTTTGTAAAAACACAATTCATAGCTTAAGAGGTGGGGGGTGGGGGGGAATCTAGAAAATAAAGACATAATAGCACAATCTCTATGGGCAGATAAAGCACAGAAATACAGAGTTCTCCTGGATTCACTTATCTTCCTGTTTCCCTCTGCAGTGATTGAGGGTCTGAGACACTTACACACCCCAGGCTGGGGTAGGATGTGGATCTCTCCATTCACCTCTGTTTCATGCTGTCTGGGAAGCCTTTGATATCTAATAGTATTAATCCCTACTCTTGCTTACTCAGACTGGGGGTTATGACCAGCAAGTGGGTAAGTTTAAACCAATGTGTAAATCTATTACATGTAATCCTCAATGAGAGTATTACTGGAGTAAAATCTGAGCATGGGGACCTCATGATCTAACTCTAAATAGCTGTTTTCCTTCAGTGTGAAGAATGACTCAGTACTATGATTCAGGCTTAATATATTGCAGATCTGGTTCGCTCTGGCTAGACTTTATGTTCTTGCACTCTTGGGGCCCTCAAATTTTCTCTTCTGTCAGAGAGAATTTATTTTTCCATGAGCTCAAACTCTTTCAATCACATTTATTTTGCAAAGATAGAATCCCCTCCAAGGAGGGCTGGGGGAATTTTAAAGCTCTTTTTAGGTCCTTAATTAATGAGTCTTCATGAATTTTGGCAGTGATTCTCAGTTTTTAACCCATTGCAAGTTTAAAAGGATATTCTGAATCAGCCACTAATTTTCCTATCAACTGTGAGACTTGACAATGAGCTATTCCAGTAAGACTAGCCTGAATTTTATTCCAGAAGGAAACATGACATTTTCAAAGACTAGTGTCAAGAAAAGAGTTGTAAAATAGGTTTGCTTATTGCTCAGTTTTACTTTTCCAAACAGAGCTTTTAAATATTTTTTTGAATGAAACTGCATCATCACATCTTCTATTTTGCCTTTCATATTCATATTAACTACAAACTCTTCATATCTACCCGCACTGATTTTAATAAAATTAGAAAAACATCAGAGGATGACTTCATGCAGTTGAGGGCATCAGACCACCCCGGAATGAATCAGAGCTGAAAACAGGAGAAGAGGATTAAACTAACAATTTTGTGAAGATATAATTCAGATTATCTGTGTACAACAACAGGACATATGGACTAGCTTGATCCTAAAATAGGTTTCACCAAAATCTGAGATGTTGTCAAATTTGTTATTTTAATTGAAGACTAGATTAAAACAACAATGAAGGAGAAAGTTCCGTTTATTAGTTATGTTAATTCCTTCATATAAGTGTTGAAGTAAATTCAAACAAAACCTTACACTGAAGCACTATTCTGAGGAATAAAGTATTGAATTATGTCATGAAGCAGCAAGGGGCATTAGTACCAATAACAGGACCGTATTTCCTCAAAGTCTATGCACGTACACCCAGTCACTTTTGTTCTGTTTGAAATTCACCTTGTGTAGACAATTGGTAAGATGTAAAACACAGTAAATCTCTATGGATCAAAGTTATTTTTGTGCAAAGGTCTATAGGACAATCTACAGGCCATTTAAATCCCTCAGTCCCATTTTGTCAGCATAATGGCCTTGAATGACTATTGGTAGAATAGTCCTTCTGCATGACACTGATTTTCACCCTACTATTCAGGTCAAACTCTTTTTGATTATGGTAAAGATGTTGCTAAGTAGGTCCTTGTATTTAGCATACAAGTGATGAGATGCAATATTTTTTTTGTTTGGAGACAATGTAGAATGAATTCCCAAAGTAATTTTTTACTTTGAAAATAATGGTAAGTAATAGCAGCAAATTTCAGACCGACTCACATTCAGAGAGCCCTCTGTGCTATGCTGTCATGTAAAAGGACCATGTGCATAACTACCTGTCTGATTTATCGGACATAGAGTGGTGTAACCTTTTCCCTTACAACCAAGGCTGAGGTAGGTCTATCCTGGCTCCTAAGGTGTTGGTAAGTTTAACATCTTTTGATACACTATATATGTCTGGCTATAGATTTATCTGGATCTGATCCCTTTATGTCCTTTCTTCTGATATAGAATTTCTGTACCAAAAATATTTTTCCTTTTACCACCTGAACATGCACCGATGAATACCACAAATATCATGCTTTTGAGAAGGTTTCCCAGGATACAAAGTCCCAGGAGAAAGAATGGGAGCTTTGTGTACATCAAAGCCTCTCATTTAAAATACCCCTGAGCCTATGATACAAAAAATAAACATTTCCACGGGTTTGCATGGCTCATGCCCTCTGTGCATAGGCTGATACGTGTGACTGAGGCTTTCTGTCAACTCCCTGGGGCAAGCACAGATAATCTCAAGAACTTGTGTTCAGGATGTGACTCTCATATTGCAAAATGGGAGTGGATGGGGCCTCCTGATTAAACTCAGCTTGATGGAAGACACTAAGTAGCTCTCAGGGTAAAAAGAAGATCTTGCTTCAGAACAGGCTGATTTCCCCTGTGCCAGTCAGTTGCTCATTTTGGAACATTCTTAATTTTATGTACATTTTTATGATTGTGAGTTAATATCAGTGCCTCAGCACTGCCTGTATTCATCTCTGGTATCATCATAGACAAAAAGAAAATAAGAATCAGATGAAAGTCCTATAATAATACATCTGCTAAGTGACTACAATCTTGTCGCTCCTCAGAGTAGTTAATTTACAACTGCCCCTTGGGCACTGCACAAATGGTAAAAAACTTGAAACAAAAAGTACTCCATCATTTGCTGTTCTTATCACAAGCCAGAAAATCTAAACTGCCTCAGGCCAACAAATTAATTAAAAATTCCAGCGAGGAAAAACATTTATCACAGAGTGTTTTCATAGACTCCTGTTATTCTCTCTCAAAGATGCCCACACACTTGTTTTCTGTAATCTGAGTGACTGTACTAGCTCAAAATAGCACTAGGTTTTCCGTCTGAGGCTGAGATTTTAATTTAGGAAACTTCTCAAGTGAGAGCTTAAAGTAGTTACCAATGCCTGAGCTTATTTCTTCCCTAACACCAGACCTGGGTGTTCAAGTACTCTGAGAGCCTTTGCAGACCTCGGTGTGGCATGCACCTGGATTTTAAGCAGGTGCAGATGCCACCTTAGTGCAGCTTGTAGGCATATTCAAATATGCTGAAGTGAATGATGTTGAAACCCAAAGTGCAAGGATTTCCCAGAACCTGTGAGGGTCACTTAGAAAACCTCTTAAACATGTTTCAGAAGACAGCAGGTTTCCACTGTTGTGATTTTAAGAAGTAGATTATTGAATCTGTAAGAGTTATCCTAAAGAAACCCTCAGGGCATCAAGTCTATCACCTTCCACTATGGAAAATCTACTGAAAGTATTTATTGCTTTTTACAATCAGGCCACAATTACACCCTACCATGATAAGCAATAAACAGGTCCGCATGACTACATGGTCACCATCTACCTGTGCACAACCCCACTGAAGTCATAGTCTAGTTATGTGTATAAGTGAGTATGGAATTGGATTGTGGCCTTATTTCCAAGCTTTACTTATTGATTTAAGGTTTTTAGTAAGAAAGATTTAAAGCAGAACTACAGATTAAGGTGAAGAAAAAGACATTGCCCTTTTCTTCCCAAGCCAACTCAAGTAGTAGAAATGGTGGGTGGAAACAGAGTCTGTCCACAGGATCATATGCCAAAAGAAGTGCCCAGACCCCAGCTTCCACTCAGAAAGGAATTAATCTATTTCTTTTAAAGGAGGAGATTTATCCATCACCAAATGAGTTGGAAGTAGTAAATTTGCTGATTTAAAACTGTTACTGTATACCAGAAAAAAGTTCTTGAGAAAATTCACTGCAATCTTTTTAGCAATTTTAGCTGGGAAAACCTTGTTGAATTATCTTGAATTTCATTGAAAAGTACTAATCCTCCAACTAAAGCTTCATTCCAAACTTGAAGCTGTTCAATAGTAGTCAGTCTCATGGGGGTATGGTATTGCAGATATTAAACGACTGGATTTGAATGCCAATAGCCATTATATAAAAGGCACTGGGCAGTGCAGATGAAAAAAAATTGAACATGATATGTTAAGGGTACAACTGCAATTATTGTTTTTTAAGTTTCTGGCACAGTAACAGATATGATTCCAAAACTGTCACCATGTTTCTGGACCACTGAAGAGAAGATACTCTGAAAATGATGTTTTTTTTAAATGACTCTCAGTTTTACTGTATTTGGAAGTACAATGCGTGAGAAATGGAGTATCAGTTATTTTCAGGTACAAATAGCTTTATTCAAATTTTGTGTGAAAAAAAGTTCAGTGTTGATAGTAGGCACTTCCACCAGAAAACACATTTCTTAAAGAACAGTTCCACCTAGGAATTCAACTTTACTTGCTGGAAGCATATTTTAAGTTTACAAATAATATACAGTTTGATGAGGTTTAAAGCGGTACGGTGCGTGAATAGAGCAGGAAGAAGGTACTGCTGTGCTTTAAGCTCATCTTGCCCAGCAAAGGGCTGGTGATAGGAAAACATGGGTTTCAGACTGGAGATAAACTACTGCTGGTTGCGGGAGCCGGTGTAGAAATGAGGCCAAAAGAGGGATCTTTGGGCAAAAGGCGTCAGGGCTGCAGCACCCTGGAGAGCGACGAGCTGCCGACGGGGAATTTCTGTCCCCAATTTCAAACACAACCCCCGCCCTCCCCAACCTCCCAGCGAACTGCTCGGGTCTTCGGTCACCTCTAGAGTTAGCTGAGGAAAATACAGGAATTGAATTATGAATATTTAATCTGTCAACTGGCAAACAAATAGGTAAGATTATTACTTTAAAAATCCTATTATTAGGACAGCCTGGAGTTGGGGGAGATCAACGAGTGCTCGTTACAAAAGCCTGCGTCAGTGCTGGGAAACAACCCCGTGGGGGTTCATTCTGTCTTAGCTTGCAGGGAAGGGAATAAATTCAGATGTTCACAATGACAGTATTAGAGTTTTAAATGACTCATATGCTTTATGTTAGATTTCTTCATAGGTCAGTTATAGTCTCTAATATCTAAATTAAGTTAATACCATAATTTTTAATGTTTATTATCCAGCAGACAGGTTGAAGTATTACTAAATTACACTGGAGATTGAAGCATCAATAAATGATAAAAGTCAAGGCCTAAGAAAGGGATGGATCTTCAGTAGCTATAGCAGTAGGGGTTTTTGGTTTGCCTTTGGCAAAGAACAGCTTGTTATTTTACTATTCAAATTTTGGCTTGAGCTTAGCTTCTTTTCAGTGAAAAATCATTTTTCTTCTGAAGTTTATTTGACTCTAAAGCATCTGTCTATAAAATACTTAGGCCACCGTCTTTCTAAAATCTGAAATAATATTGTTAGAAGAGTCAAAATGTTATTCATTTTCTCCTTCAAACTACAACATTGACACAGATAAAGGTAGTGACATTTAATTATGGTGTTGAACAAGATGGTAAAGCTCAGGCCTTCCATGAACATTTGCTTTCATATTCCACAATGTAATAGTATTTTTAGCTTGGAGCATAAACACACCAAACGTGTCCTGCTAGTTAGAGACTGATGTGAAAAGAAATGCAACAAAAGCAATCCTGAAGCCAATTCTGACAACTCAGTCCTTTGCCTTGCTGAGACTAGATGAGAACATAAGGAAGAATGACAGGTCCTGGATTCAAGTACTTAAGAGAGTGTAGAAGAGATGTGTGGAGGAGAATCGATAGACATAGCTTCACCTCCTTGGTCAAAAGGTCAAAAGGAAGTGGAATAGGTCAGACTGACTATTCTTGATGCCTCTGGAGCGAGATTTAAGACATGATTCCCTACTGACACATTTAGGTGACTGAGGTCCCTTTGTGCCTTTACATCAAAAATGATTTGCAGTGAGGTTTTCTGACATCTGAGCATCACTGGAGATGAGTGAACAGACTGGCTCTATTTCCGTGAGTGATCTGGAGTGTCAGTACAAGCTGAGATACAAGGTGTAACTCTGCTAAGGAAGGGGTGGCCATCACAGACTGAAGACTGGCTGGAGGGGAGGTCAGCCCAGATCGGTGGGACATCATCTAAACCAGACCACTACCCCCTCCCTTGTCTTGTGGTTTTTAAATGGTGAAATCACCAACTGGTTTAAACTGGTGGCTTCAGTCACCATGCACTGACCTGTTGCCCCAAATTCCCATGGCTGTCAGTGTCAAGAGTGTGTTCACCTTTCAGCAGCTGCTGCAGGGGAAAGGTTTGCCTGGTGACACCAGTTTGTGGATTCCCATGCCATATTGAGGGGAAAATTCCTCTTTGAATAATACTAAAGAAAGGCTATTAACAATTGAAAGTGAAATGGTCTTGCAGAATGATTTCCCTTCCACAGAGCATGGCTGCAAATGACTCTTGCTTTTATCTTCTGCAGTAGAAAATGCTGCTTGTTGGGGATATCTTAAACGTGCAGAGCCACTTGTAATGTATCTGTTATGTGTTTCTGTCTTGCAAGGAAAACAATACCCTGCCTCTTATCAATATCACTCAGGCACTCATTTATGCAAGCAAGAAAAGATGAATGTATATATCCAAGGGCATAAGAACCCGAAGCACTCAGATTTTGAATTATAGGACTATCAGAACGCACTGGCCTTTTTCTAACTACCCCCTGTGAGATCCTGTGTGACTTTTCTCAGAACAGTAAGACTGCATCTCAAATGTACTTGGGAAAGACAGATCTGCTGGAAGAAATAAAAACAGCAGCAAAAAGGTCATCTGATTCTTTAGGGAGAGTGAGTCCCAAAAGCACCATAAAGAATACTGTTAATATTTTGAAAACACTGATAAGACTGTGACCACTTCTCCCATTCTTGTAAGTAGTGAATTTCTGGGAGGCATTCATTCAGCTATTCTTGAAGTCTTTTTTAGATTAGAAAGTGGAAAATAAGTAAGGATGGAATTCTTCAACCAAATCTACAAGTATATACTAAAAATAATGCTTTGATGCTTTTTTTACCCATAAAGAGTTCTTTGACCTACATTTTGCAGCTATTGGTGAGATCAAAATACAAAAATATAAAAATAGAACAAGCATTGCAGCATTTTTCCTAACCAAGTGCAAAAGCACAGTTCAGCCTGTGGAATCTTGCTGAGTTTGCTGTGCTCATCTGGTAGATCCAAGAATTTCCCCTTGTGTGAATGAGGTTTGGCTGAGTGTAAGGACTTTTTGCATAGCCAAGGAAAAAAAAAAATATCTGTGTTCATGTCTGAATTTGATGGAGTACGTCTCATCCTTCCTTCAGTTGTGGCAGCAGAATGAGACATATGGTTCTTGAGTCAGCTGCCATGCACTCCAGCAACACCACTCAATCACAGCGTTTCTTGATATCACTAGCTCTTACTGCGAAATGTCCTCAACAGCCTGATGCAAGTGTATGAGAAGAAATAGATGGGACAGGTACAGTCTTTTCTTTGTTGTTTTTTTTTGTTTTTTAAATTGGTAACTTTCCTATGACCCCCTGGACAAAATATTTTCTTTATCCAAGGAGCTCAGATGATCTGAAAACATGTAGAATGGAGAAAATAAAACAAAAAGTGTTGAGTTCCTTTATACAGCACTACTGAAGGACTTTCTGTACTTAGTTGGCCATCTCACACTTACTCTGAGAATTACTGTCAAAAAAAAAAGAAATGAATTTGTGAAAGAGGTCTCTGCATTACCTAATATAACTCAATTTGTGTCAGTCAGGTGGAGTCGTAGGATAACATTTCTTTAAGACATTCTACAGATCTGCATTTGACCATACTGTTAAAATCAGTCCTTTCCTTCTTAATGAGAGTGGGGAAAGTGCATACGGGGGGACAAGGGAGAAATCTATCACCCTTGTTCTTACCCTTCAGAGGGTAAAGTTTAATCCTGCAGCCGCAGTGGGTAAATCTGGAGAAGTGAGGGTGGAGAGCAGTGAAAGCGTGGATGGTTGGGGAGCTGTTAGGGAGCAGAGGGACATGGGCAGTCCCTGCTGATAGCTCCTCAGTGTCTCTTGGTGTGGAAGAGAGCCCAAAGGGATTCAGGAGGTGTTGGGAGCTTTTGTGGGTGGGATTGATTTCCTTATTCTCTTTCTTCACTTTTGACCAGTTACCTCATATACAATTTGGAGACTACTCTGATGCCTTCCCTCAGTCGTCTACTTTTTATACTATTTCTAGGCACTCTTTTCTGGTCCTGTTTGTGGACCTCCCGTCTGTCTCTCCCTTGGATTCTCACCAATCAGTTCACATCTTTCTTGAAATGCAATACTCAAATCATACACACTATCCCAGATAAGACTTTCCTTCCTATGGTTAACAGGCTGTATTTTCTCTCCACAGTTTCATATGTAGACACTATATAATACTCATACACTGAGATGGGGCTTGCTTTTTTTCATAACAACTTAGCACTGCTGACTCGTATGTTGAGGGGTTTTTTATCAGCAGGAAATCTCCTCAGTTAAACACTTTCAAAATCATAGTATTTTGTGGGAGAATATAACTCAGTTTGTCCCTTTGCCAGTGAGGACCATACTAAGCTGATTTGAAATTGAAGAGAGTACACACAAATCGCCCAGCTGACGTGCAGCAATCTGGTTTATGCCTCTCTGATTCAAGGTTAGAGTCTAAGAAAGTCTTTTCTGAAAATAACTGAGGTGGATACTATTGAAAGTTTTGCTCAGAGCAAATAGACTGCAGCTGAGGAACACCGCCTGAACTTCTCTGAAATCTTACTGAACTTAAAAGTAAAATCTATTGGTTTTTTCTTTCTATTTTGTGTCCATTCTGAATTGCACAGTGTTTATCAAATATGCAATACTACACTGCGGACATTTACTGCAGGGGCTGACTACAGAAGGTCAAGTGCATGACAGAGTCAGAGAAGCTTTTTGCTGGGAATGGACTTCCTGTCATTTTCCAAATCAGACACTGACAAACCCCACCACAGAGATATTTTCAGCGTCCTGACAAGCTCATCGTTTCCATCACCGTTATTAATATCTTCCTCTTTCCCCAGGTTTCATGAGGGCCTTGAGACAAGGAAGCTTCTACATGAATACGATTAGCATTTGCCATGGATCAGTTCATATGTCCAGAATCACTCACTCGTATTAGAACGAGATCGATGTTCAGAATGATGGACATCAAACTCTACAGCCCTCCAAGCAGGGCTTGGGCAGGGCTGCCTCCTGCCTGAACAATTAACAGCAGCATGATAGAAGAGAACACAAGAGCAAGCTGAGCTTCTCCTGGGAGGACCACCACTGTCTTTTCCCCTAGAAGAAGTTCTTCTCTTGCTGCCTAATACCTGTTATACTCCTGAGGGCTGACAGAGAGATTGGCAGAGGTTGTTGCACACCAGCAGAAAAGACTGGGATACTTTAAGTTTGGAGCTTATTTTTTCAACCTGTATAATTTATGGAAGACAAGCTGGCTGGCAGTGTAGCAGTCCCAGAATGGGAGTTGTGCTGTTGGCCACCATCAAAGGTCTGGTCCACTGGGTGTTGGCTGTCTTCATTTTGTTCCTTTTCCTATTTGGAGCTGCTGTATCTAGTTCATAATGTGTCTAAATTGCCTCCCAGACCAGCACTGACAATGACGGGTGCAAGCTTTAGTCACCTGGAGAATGTCCTTCTTAAAAGGACATCGTCCCTCATTCAGCCAAAGGGGAAAAGTGACATCTTTGATCAGACCAACTGATGTGGTTGGCAGGGGGAGCGGGAAACCTTCAGGCACGGAGATCAGGCAGGGTAAAACTGCTCGGGGCTCTGCCCATGTTTCCTGGCAAATCAGTTCCCCTCAGTGCAACTGAGATTGTCCATAGCGTCTCCGATTTATTTAGGATGGAAAGCTTTGTCTGCCTGGTTTGGTATGCACACAGTAACTGTCTCAGTTGTGGGTCTGAAGCCTCTACCCCTTTAAAAAAAATATTTTATTATGACAGCTACAGTGGCTGAAACTGGAGGAAAGCACGATGTGTTTCATCTTCCTTTTCAACGTTATCAGCAAGGCAGATAAAAGCAGCAGTGAGTGGTGTCTCATATTGGATATTCTTCCCTTACCCTTTTGAAGCTTTGCATGCAGACACAGAGTAATTATTCTCTAACTGATTATATCATAGTGCTACCTGGTGTGACTTTGTATTAGTAGAGCAGGAGGAGCACGTAGACCTTGCATAAACAGCCCCCTTTCCATACCTGCGCACTGCTTTTGAGCTGTAACGTTCAGACAGTGCAATTCTTCTGTTAGCACAAGGCTGTCATCTGTCCAACCATATTAATTACAAAGATCATGAAGAGGTGCAGATGAGCATATTGATGTGGGCTCCAAAGCGCATTGGTAGAAATGTGAAAGGATCTAAGACGATGTGTATAAATACATACATTGTCCACATGATTCTCATTTATATTGCTCTCAAATTGTGGCTTTCAGTCTTTATTATTGGCTTCAGATTTACTACTGAATACCAGAAAACAGTCTCTAACCTGTGCTGTGTATCTTTTCTGAACCCTTCTAGACTCTGGAAGCAAGGGAATAAATGTGATGTTCCCTTCCAGTCTCGCAGGACTTGTGTTCCTGTCTAGATGCAAACAGGTAACGTGTACAGAGCTCTGATCCAGATGATGACTTCATTCATCTTCTGCCTCTGTGACCCCCAACACTAATCACGAAGCACCTCGGCACCCTGAACACAGCAGAGCTTTAAAAGCAGATGAGCTATAGCGCAGGGCAGCCTTTTTCACTTTTGGCAGAGAAATACTGACATTAAAACCCTTTGCACCCCAGCACAGTTTCCTACAATGAACCAAGGTTGTACAGATCTGGATAAAGGATTTTGTAGCCAAAATCCTTTAAAAAAGCAGAGGTCCTACTCCAAAAAGGAATTAAATACTTGGTGTTGGGTTTACATTTCTAGTGTGTCTCTGTGAGAACACACAGACAAAATGAGTTGAAGTAGCTGAAGACAAGAGCTAGAGAGTTACAGTCAAGAGTTCGCCCCCTCTTCCCTGCCTACCAGTGCAGACGATGTGCTTCTGAGTAAGAACATCCCTCCTGGGTTTAACGGGCTTTAACTAAAACCTCTTAAATACATACCTCTGTGCTAAGTGCCCCTTGCAGACATACCCATATTAAGGCCCTCAAGCCAAGGCTATAAATCACCTAATAAGGTACGCTGTGGTGCATTAGTCTCAGTATAATCTAATTTCACATCTAAGGTATTGAGAGCCGGCTGCTCGCCACAAAATTGAGACAGCATCCTTCATTAGGGCTTGATAAATCTTACAGTTGTGTATGGCCGTGTTTGAGAAAGCAGAGTTAAGGGCTCTTCATGTTCATAAGAGGGTGCTTTTGCTGGGCTTTATTTTGGAAGAGTGGTGTTTCACACTCAGAATACAAACAGGACTTGGAGTTCCAAGAAATTCATTTAGGAGGAAAGCTTAACAGAGATAATTAAAGCACAGCTTGACTAAGCTTCATAAAAGGAACCTAATGGTCTACAAATTTCTTAAAGTTGATGTATGCTTCAGCATTTACTCACACTGAGGAGCGTTTACTCATACTTGTCAAGCTCTCGAGGTCTATGGTATTAATCATTGAGGTCAGCCTCCAAGAGAAATATGTACGACTGAAATCCAGCACATGTGCAAGTAAATGCTTTTCATAGTGAATGAATGAAGAAAAAAATGACCCAAATGAGAAAGAACTGAGATGACATAATATAATAGGATATCACTAGGTGTAATGAGGTGGAAGTACTGGAAAATATCGAGCACTGGGATTTTTAAATTCAGATTGGACAAAATGCTTATAAAAATAGCCAACGGGATAATCTTATGCTACAGACCACAAAGGATGAATGAAATACTAAACATCATTACTGAAATATCTGTAGGATATCAGTCTGTTTTCTGCAGCTGGGGGATAGCTTGTGATTCTTAAAGATTTAATTCATCCCAATCCAGTGCACTGCAGTGAAGATTAAGCCCAGATGTTTGCTGGATGCAGGAGAAAGTCACATTCAGGCTAGGAATAAGGCACAGGTTCCTGTGATGGTGATCCCTGTCTACTGAAACCAACCAGCTGCCAAAGGGTAGGGAGGGCTCTCCAGCGTTAGACATCATCGAGACTGGATGACTGGACTTGCCTGGGGAAACTCCTTGCTTTGTGTTGCTGCAGTCCAGATAATCGTACCTGCCCTTTGTACCTTGAAATATCTGACGCTGGTCTGAATCCTTTGGTTCTCTTCTGCTTCGTTATCGACTCAGTGCTGAGCTGTCACATCTGCGGGAGCAGTGAAGGTCAGCAAGCCGGACAGGCACGAGGATGATCAAATGGATTTCTCCTGGTGGCTCAGGCTTGGCTCCCTGCTCCTCTCCAAATCCCATCCAGCTTGTCAATAGACTAAATAAAAGCTAGAAAGGAAAATGAGGCAAATAATAATTGTGGCTGTCAAACATCCGTTGTTGCTGGAAGTGGAGAGAGAGTGATCGCAAGCCTGTTTCTATCAGCTGGTATTAACTGCCAGTCCTCTGGTAAGCTGGAAATTCAGGATGAATTTCTGTGTATTTATCTGCAACCTGACATTAAGCAAATTGAGTTAACATTAGAATAGATTGTGTTGCCAGCTTAGTGGATGCAACACAGAAGCTCTCCCAACGCAGACTACAATTAAAATGGTGAAGGAGGAAGATAAATCTGAGATGGAATAACAGGAAAAAAGTCAGTAAGTGTCAAGTAAGAACTCCACTCACTGCCCCAACATAGTGTGAAGGACTCCAGGTGGAGCATGGGACATCATTTGACCTCAGGTGTAGTCTTATTTTACTCATGTAGAGGAAAAAATTCCCCAATCGAAAGTGTGACCCCTAAAAGCAAAGGAGAGAGAGGGAGCAGGTAAGACAACTGGTAGCTGGGAGATTCCGTGGTTGTTCTTGAACTGGAAGGAGCTCAGAATATTGAAAAATATTTTCACAGCTTTTTTTTCTTTCTATATTTGAAAAAGCCTAGGAAAAAATAGTTGGCAAGGAGGTTTTATTGTCATAAAACATAGCTTCAAACACACCAGCTCAGGTGTGGCATCTGAGGATCACCTGTATTCCCTCCTGATTTTTATTCCCTTTGGATTTTTTTCGAACATTTTCCCATTCTTTCATTTTTGTGAGTCTCAGACCGGACAAAGTGTTGGCTCTGAAGAGATCTGGTGCTTGAGAGGGAGATCCCGGCACTGACAGCCCACATCAGTGGAAGGTGGTGGGATCACCAGCCAGTGGTTGCTACTGTGCAGCACGTGCCTGCATGGCTCTGGCTGGCAACCAGATGTCCCTGGGAAGAGCAGGTTGTGCCTGAGAATAAATCCCATCCTTTGGACAGCAGAGCCCAAAGAGCAGGGGAGAGACTCCGAAATCCTCAGATGGCATAAAGTTCCTGCTGCTGGGTGAACACAGAAGAACAATAAGAAGCTCTGGAGCAGGTTGATGCTTCCTGGCGTGGGAACACTGACACCCTTCCTCCTTGTAGGAGGATCCTCAGAGCAACCTGCCACCAGGATCCCACCCCTCCCTTGAAGCGTAGTGGGGGGTGTTTGTAAAGTGACAGATATGAGGTGTGCGCAAGGCAGCTGAGCTAAAAACTGCTCTGAAGATCTTCCCCTGAAACGCTTCTCCCCTGCAACTTATTTTCTTTGTCAGTTTGAGATGTGAATTTTGATCGTGCAAGCATGCATTAGTGGCTTCCCTCGCTGCCATCCCTTGCAGTTACCTCCTTCCACATCCATCTCCTGCCCACTCCTCATCCAGCTGCACTTTGCAGATAAGCTGCCAGGTAGCACGGCCTCAGCGCAAACAAAATAAATGCCTGTGCTGGACTACAATTTTAGCCAAAGATAAAGATTCCTTTCCTTGAGGAGAAAGATGTGAAGTCAGGTTCTCCAAATCAACCCCTGGAGAACATCTCCACTGGCTGCAGAGGAGGCTGGCCAGGTAACACCTCTCCCTGGATTAGGCTGCATGGGTAGCCCTAGGATCCACTAGAGATCCCAAGGGACCAAAATAACTGCCAGGAGAGGCTGGCAGTGCAATTGCTCCTACCCGTCCTCTTTGCTCAACCATACGGCTTGATGCTGAAAGCAAGAAATGACCTTGGCAGCCTCTCCCCACTTCTGCGCCCCAGAGGCAGCATCCTTCCCTCCTGGCTCACGGTGGAGGCTCCAAAGCCAAAGTACCTCTGTGGTGAAGTGCAAACTGCTCCAGGGTCCGACCCTACCCTTCCTTTTCTCACTGGCTGCGCTTCAGTTCTTATGAAAGTGGAGGTGTCCCTCCTGCTGCTCGAAACCAGATGAAGAAAAAATTAGAAGAGAAATGTCAAGAGTGGTGAAGTACAAATTACTCCGCAATATCTTTATGTTTAAAATATTTTGGTAAAAAAAAAAAACAAGCACAATTTTTTCCTATCTCAACATCTTTCTTCCTGTAAAATCTTTGTTAAATAATTTGAGAATTCTTAGTGCTGTTTTACTTTGCAATTCATCTGCATATATAAACAGCAACAGCATGGAACTTTCTCCCCAATTTCTAATGAAGAAGGACATGAAAGCAGTGATAAGAATCTTCTGTAACTTTGGGGACATCAATTAATTTACCCCGTGCTTTTTTTCCCCATCTGTCAAAGAGGAGAACACTTTGCCAAGCCTGAAGAGTCGCATGTAAATAACATCAGTGGCTGCAAGATGCTCAGAACCTGACACACTGAGAACCACAAAAGCTTCTAGATAGTTTGCGTCTTCCACTTCAGAAAATAAAGAAGGGTAAAGGACTGGCTAGGTGTGAAGTCTGGGAAAAGAGGCAGAAATAAATATCCTGCAATTCACATCCTGACTTCCAAAAAGTGACAGAAAATGATTGTTCACAAAAGTTGTAGCACTCAGTAAGATTATCATGATTACAAGTTCTTGAGAAACCACAGAGATTACCAACGCAAAGTAGGAATGTTTTCTAAAATAAGTAAAATTACTATAATAAATCCTCTGTCACCTGATGAAATACTCTGCTGAAGGTTGCAAACACTGAAGTATTTAAATAAAACACTATTTTACAAGAAAATGTTGCCTTGACTGGGTGTGAATCTGCCTGGGAAATCTGTCATCTCATTTCTGACATTTGTTCTGTGGAGGGAAGAAAAAAAATCTGTTAAAAACTGCACAAAGATAAGCAGTGGTAAAATTACCAACCCAGTATTCTTCAGTACAATGCTATAATAAGAAGGAAATAAGGGCAGAGAAGAAGACAAACTTCTTATGTAAGTTATGAATCTCCATGCTTTTATGTAGGATGCTACAGCCACAAATTAAACATATTTGACAAGAAGTCTTACTTGCCAAGAGCAATTTTTTTTTCTATTAAAGGGAAAAGCTACTTTGCTTCTCAAGTGTAGCAGCCAGGGGGAAGTTTAACTAGTACGAAGCTGAAGAAGAGAAAGAGTAAAATAAAGCTGATAAGCCTTAAAAAAGGTCACAAGCAAGATACACCCTCCTCCCGAGGCTCACATCCATCATGAAGTCAATGTAATGCTTAAGGCCCTGCCCTGAGCGCTAAAGCAGCATTGCCCATCGCGTAACTGGATGAAATATCTGCTGTTTCATGGAGCTTTATACCCGCATCCAGGCTGGGGCTGAGCTTCACCCAGACCTCGGCAGGGACACAGCACCTGCTGGAAGGAACTTTTTATGCCCAGAGAAGTTGTGGATACCCCTTCCCTGGAGGTGTTCAAAACCAGGGTTGGATGGGGCTTGGAGCAACCTGGGCTGGTGGGAGGTCTCCCTGCCCAGGGCAGGGGCTTGGAACAAGATGATCCTTAAGGTCCCTTCCAACCCGAACCATTCTGTGATTCTACGAAGCTCTGATGGAGACATCATCTCAGCTTCCCGTGTCTGCCCTGGTGCAGGATCATCTTCAGCGGAGCTGGTCACTCCTGGGGGCTATCCCGGTTTCTCCCACGAGTGAGGAGCTGGAGAAGTGCACCCTCACTGCTGGATGCCCAAGGGCAGCACCAAACAATTCGAGTGAGTGAAAGCACCTCTTGCCACCAGCTGCAGTGCTTTCTGATGGAAAGCTGAAAGAAAACCTTCCCCGGAGGGGAGAGTGCAAATGAAAGAGGTGTTTCCATATGTACCACAGGTTGTATTCCTCCCTTCCTTCTTTTCACCCCAGCATCAGTCCTGGAGGGCAAGTGGCTGACTTTCAAAGGACTCCTTAGCAGGTAACTACATAAGTTATCAGGAATTACACATGGTTTAAACGTCAAGCATATTCCTGAGACACCACAGTGAGCAAGTACAGATTAAAAATCCATTTAATTGCCCAGGGAAGAGCCAGGATGAGTCGCAGCCTCAAGCTGCTTGTTCACTCATTGTCAGGGACATAATAAGTGTTACACTCGCGCCCAGGCTGGGACGAAGGCTGAGAGGTGTCTCTGCCTGAACGTCTTTATTACTGTAGCTTGGATAATTTGGCATAAGGTCATGGCTCTTCATGTTTTCATTAAGACTCTCTTCAGTGCAAATGACCTTAATAATCATGATATTTGGCATGTATACAGCATTTCCAAGATACAGAAATCAAAGCCTTGTAAGGCTTGTACAGCAAAGGAAGGCAGGGCAAGAAGCTTATGTGGACCATCTTAAAATGAAGGAACATCGCGTTGGTCGTGACAAATATTATCTGATTAATCTGCCATGATCAAATCCCAGTTTCAGCTATTCACTTCCATGAGCTGTGTTACCACCTCCCAACCTGTCCAGCTGCCAGCTGGACCCTGTGAGTTTAAGTGACAAGCTGCAAATTGTTTCTGTTTTTCTTACAGAATAAGTGACATGGGCATGTCTTTCTGCTTCTGATGAGACCAGGCACCTTGGCCAAAGCTCACTAACTAAACAGTTTTTGCTAATTGCTTCAAATCTTGGTTAGTCGGTGGAGTGATTACTAGACACCGTCAGGGGGTATGCTTCACACCAGGCACAATCCTGCCAAACAAGAAGTGCATTGCACCTCCTTGTCTGTTGCTTTTCAGGAAAAATTATGACCAGCCAGTTGAAGACCAGTCCTTCACCTACCATCAACTTTTCAGCGTGTATGGGTTCTGTTTTCCGTGACTGAGTTTGGGTTTGATTTCCCCCAGTCGGTTTTCCAAATGCTGGAGCCCACCTGCAAAGGCAGCCTATCGACAGGGGAGGACAGAAAATGTGTTTTCAGGCTGCTGTGGTATAAATCAGAAATACTTTGAAAAGTAGGATTAAGCCCTGCTCTCTTGTACATTAATAGCAGCAATAATCTCAGCTAATGCACTGCCGTGTGTTTTCACAAGTGGGAGTTTTGGATACTTCAGGGGGTATGTTATTCCAAAGAAATTTCATTTAAAGATGACCAGCCTGAGTCATGGTTTGAAATGTGGCATGAGAAACACAAATATATCCATCTCTACCAAGTTCTTTCTCCCATTCTCTCTGATAAGAGCATTTTCTATTCCCTGAAGCAGAAAATAAAAAGGTGAAACTAGAGCTGCAGGAATGAGCTTTTGTTTCGAGGATCAAAACAAAACCTCACCAGAAATCAATATGAATTTCCAATTTAACACAAAGGAAACATTCTGACTGTAAAGAAGTAAATAAAAAGTAAATAAATGTTTTCTAAATGGTGGTCTTAAAAAAAACATGATCTCATAAAAACTAGAGATATTAAATTGAAACTTGCTGGTCACTGTAATAGAGCTTTTTTGAGTAAACAGCTGGCTTTTGTTATGTGTAAGGAAAGATATCAGTGCTTCTTTTTCAGTGTTGTTATCAACTCACAGTCGAGGCTTTGCAGAACACAGTGTGCCAGCAAAACGGGCATAATAATCCCCAGGGACAGAAATTAAATAAGTATTGATAGAGCATTTCAAGAGTGAATTGAAATATTTTAAGTACAAGACATTATAGCGGATATGAAAAACCTGTGTAATGTTTGCTCTTCATACAGTAAGACATGCAAAGTGCCAGGGAGAATCCAAGAAGGCATATTCTACCCATTAACCAAACACTTACTAGCAATAGCGAGCCTGCTAATGAGACTGGCTCACTTCAGCACCAAAGCGAATTTGACTGTTGAATTTAATAATGAGGCTATTATGTTCCACAAATTGACACATGCGCATAGAGATTGTTTTTAATATTTCATTTTTTTTTGCGTCTGCTTCTCATTAAAAGCCAAGCAATAAATTGAAGTGAATTTGTCTTCAGACTTAATTTCCTAACAGGACCAAAGGCTACAAGTTATTTCCATTAGAAGACGGCTAAACTGCTAGCAGAAGCCATGAAAAAGAATACATGCAGAGAACACAACCTCAATCATATTATACTGCAGATATTATAGGCATGGGAAGGATTGCTTACAGCTTGTCTGAGCAGGAGACACAAATTGCAAGGGACATAGGCAGTCCTCCGTGGTCCTAGATCCACAAGGACTATTCAAAACTAAAGTTTAGACAGGACATCAGGAAGCGTTTCTTTACCCAGAGGGTGGTCACACACTGGGACAGGCTTCCTAGAGAGGTGGTGGATGCCCTAAGCCCATCAGTGTTTAAAAGGCACTTGGACAATGCTCTTAATAACACGCTTTAAGTTTTGGTCAGCCCTAAAGTGGTCAGGCAGTGGGAATAGAGGATCACTGTGGGTCTGGTCTACTCTATCCTGTCCTATCCTATCCTATCCTATCCTATCCTATCCTATCCTATCCTATCCTATCCTATCCTATCCTATCCTATCCTATCCTATCCTATCCTAATGCTTTAAGACAGGAATAAGAGCTAAAAGGGTGTCTACATGGTCCTCATTCTTTATGTCCCCTCTGTGTGAACCTGCAGGTGGGTAGAAGCGTCTGCCAGCAGTATGGTAGGGAATGTCACACCATTAACACCCCAGGGCTGACATGGTCAAGGCTGTAGGTTACATGCCTTCATCCCACCTCTCCTGGGAAGGACAGGACTTTATTTCAAAGATGAGAGAAAAGTTGAAAATACCAACTGATCCTCACAGGCAGTATTGATCCCTAAGGCAGAAGAGCAGTTCTGACAGTGTACAGCCATTTCTTTGTCGACACGCTGGACAAAGTGGATAGTGATCAACATTGACAAATCTGGGCTGTTTTCTCACTTGTTCTCTGTGAGATGACTCATGTTAAGGTCTTCACGGGGTAGATGCGCGTACAGTGCATTGCTGCAGGTCTGAGCTGTATGAAGTATCTTTGATGCAGCCCTAGCACAAAAGATGCAGGATTCTTCACAGGTTTTTGTAGTACTTCCAACTTCTCTTTCTTCCCAACTTATTTTCATTCTTTGGGAAAGCTTTTATTGTTGCCTCTATTTGGCAGTGACAACAGGTTAAGCACTAAACCCTCCTTGACTTGGGTTTTCTTCTAAGCAGCGCATAGTCTTGTTCCCCTGAGACTGATGCCCTAAACAGGGGATCGCGCCACAGGGCTGGTTGAAGCATGGATTTGTCTGTCACAGGCAGTACAGGGCGTGTGAAAACCTTCCTGGCCTGAAGGAACAACTGGAATGACTGAAATCCTGCAAGTCTGTATGACTTAACAATTTCTAAAATATGGTTTGGCTTACCAGAAATATTATCATTCAGCTTTGAGTGTTTCTCAGACAACATGAAGGAAACACTTGTTTACGGTTATATCAGATGCCATGGAATGCTATTAATTCTACAACTCCATGTTTTTTTGCTGGAGAGCACTTGTTAGTCAAAGATTTTCTTCCTACCTTTCTCCATGGGGAGAGCAGTAAGTTCTGGATTTGAATCATAAAACGTGCAG
The DNA here is from genome assembly GCA_013400135.1 of Rhinoptilus africanus. Taxonomy (NCBI): domain Eukaryota; kingdom Metazoa; phylum Chordata; class Aves; order Charadriiformes; family Glareolidae; genus Rhinoptilus; species Rhinoptilus africanus. Next base: position 525,939 of record VXBO01007951.1, read on the forward strand.
TATTTTACCAAATACTTGATTTTACCAAGATGCTGCTATTATCCCTTCCAATCCTGCAACAAGTCCCCAGGCTTGTAAATATTTGTCATCAGAGCTCAGGAGCTTTCTATTTAGTAAATCTTCTCTCCTTATTTAATAAAAAACTGTTCTATTAAATGATTTGCCTGTGTTTACATGTGCATAATGAGGAAGCTGGCAGAAAACCAGACAAGTTTGCAGGCTTGAGATGCTGGCTGCTGCTCACATTCATAACTACAAAATGAATAATGAATCATTAAGTAACTCACCTTGTCACTTTGCTTCCCGGTCACAACAGTACAACAAAAAGCCACTCACGGAGGTCACAACAGACCTGTTGACTTCTCCGGTTCAAATCCTCAGCCCTCAGAGCACATTTCTGGAATTGCCAGCTCCACTGCAATCTCCATTTCAGTTTTTGAGCACCTCAGCAGCATCGACACACTTAGGGAGGAGGACATTGATGCAGGACGTGTTTCGCACAGCTAATCTCCAAAGAATAATAGCAAACTTTCCTTAGAAGACGGCTGGAAAGATTTACACGCTTCCTACTAATTAATAATGATGGTCTGTCCATTGCACTAGTAGAAGATAAGAAATTTTCACAGAAAAACAGTCTTTTTCTGCTAGATCTGTGCTCTCCATATGTTGTGTGTGTCGCCTATTTAGGGTGGCCATGTAATGCAGAGTAAGAGAACCTTTTCCAGAAGTGCTGCCTAAGGATCAGGTGCATAACGCAGAAAATTATGAGAATCCAGAGAAATATCTTCATCTGAGCTACAGGTTTGCAAATCACCTGATTTTCAAAATACAGCATCTTGCGTTTCTCCTAACAAATGTAAGCACAAGATTAACAGAAAAAAGTCACGTTCTGAAGAAAATACGCTGCTTGGACATCATCTCATTGAAAACAAAGCACCTTAATTAAATGAAAATGCATCTAATTATGTTTTATTATAGCCTATCAGAAAAAAAATCTATACAAACAATTCCAAACACAATACAGAGAAGTAGACTGCTTTAAAAATGTGCACATACAAATGTCTTCCTACAAATATTCTGCAGTTAACCACTGGGCACCTCAAATGTTCTTCCTGTTTCAGCCCTTTGATGAAACCCAGCAATTCTTTGGAAAGGATTTGCTTCGCAGCTGGAATCCTGCCATTGTCCTCTTCATTTCCATACGATGGCGGAATTCTCTTCAAACATCACTTGAGTCTGTCTGAGAGACTCTTAAAGGATACCAGTTAAAGACTATAGAGAAAAGCGGGATGTGGGCAAAATTATTTTAATAAATTATTCATCTTTAAAAACCATGGTCTGCAAAAATCTTACAGAGTCAGAGCTCCAGGACCCTTCCTGTCTGCTCGCTACCAGTTGTGCTGCTGGAGAGTGATCCATCAAGAACAGGAGAAGGAGGAGGGACTGGGATGGTGGGGGATGATGGCACACGACACCAACATGTCCCTCCAACCAAACGCTGGAGGGTCACTGAACCCCTCATCATGAATGAACTGACCGACAAGCAGTTCAAATACCTGCCACTGAGGCACGACCCAACAGCAGGAAGGGCTCATCGATTTTGATGGCTGGTTAAAAAAAAAAAAGAATCTTATCGGATGAAGTCCTCCTGACAGAAAATGAGCTTCTCATTGAAAAACTTCTTTGCCAGAAAAACCAGCATAAGGCCACAAGATGCTGCTGGTGCAAACGAAGTGTTGTATGCGAAATTTTGACACTTAGAGATTAAGACCAGCGATTCTTGTCAGTGCTGGGAATACAGTACTCCGATGTCTGTAGAGAACAGTAGATGGGTTTATTCAGAGGGGAGTAAGCTGTGTGTAAAGATACACATTTCTATCAGAAGGACTGGGAAAAAAATCAAGGCTTTAACGACAGTTTATCTACCAGTTCTAGGGCTGAAGGAGCAACGAGTTTCCTCCGTGGCCATTGAGAACTGCTAATTTGAAAGTCAGGGAAAGAAAAGCAGTTTTCTTTCCCAACCAAGCTGCAAACAGCCAAGCAGCGTTCACTCAAGGCAGTGATGAGCAAACCCAGCCCCCCGGCCTGTGCTTTCTCCTCCAAGAGGGCTTCCAAGAGGCAGAGCGGGCTGTCGGTGCATCGCCGCGGTGGGGAGTGACCCAGGGCTGCTCAGTAAGGACCAACTGGGAAGATCAAGCATCTCTGCTGCAGGCGATTCAAAAATTTGACAACAGATGGGCCTGTAATTACAGCCCATTTGAGAGATTTTTAATGCACTGATTTGAAAAGCATTGATTTTTCTTCCTTGTACGGAGAATAACAAAGAGAAGCGAAAACACCTCAACCTCGCTGTGGTTCCCGCTGCCTGGCTTTTCACAGCATATTCTGCGGGCAAAGTGAAAACATTCAGCTTCAGCCAGCCAAACTGTGAATGTAATAGAATAGAGTAACTGTCTTCCAGTCAGAAGCTGAGCTGAAGCATGTTTTCTCTGAGCTTCAAAAATGCTCGAGATGAATGCAAGCCAAATAAAAAATAGAAAAGTAATGAAAAAAAAAATTGTCCCTGCTGCATGTGGAGTTTCTCGGAGAAGCAAAGATTGGGAATCCAACACCATGGCCGTGGCCAGGGCTCGTGAGGTGGAGGTGTGATAGATACCTGTAGCCAGTGTAGTCTGCAGCTCTGCACAGTGAAGGGCAGAAAATGGATCCATTTATTTCTATGGTAACATGAATAACTCAGGACTTCAGTACAGCCCAAATCTCAGCTGGATTTGAAAACTGCAAGTGACGAGCCACCACTCTCATCCAGCAAGCTCAATGATTTTCTTCCAAGGTAATATGCTAGAGCTCTTACCCCATACATTTTTTTCCTCAAAAGTGGTAATGTTAAAAAAAAAACCAAACAAAACAAAGTTTAAAATCATTAGAGGAAAACGTACTGCAACTTGCAGGCAGAGGCCAGAATTGAGTCTTGGGAGTCAAAGCTTCACTCACCATGAGTTCCAGTGATGTAGCTTGCTGGGATGGGAGTTTTCATATCAAGGCCATCCTGCACTTTGGGGAATCTTGTGGGGATGAGGAACGAACGCGTCTCAGCCCCAACTGGCTGTTTAACCAAGAACATACTTCCCTCTTTGCCATTGCCTCTGACTCCCATTTTTTAAAATAAAGACACTCCTTCACCACTTGGGAAGATTTTGAAGCACCAAGGTGTCTACTTCCAGCCTGACAGAGTTATGCAGACTTGCCTGCTCTTCAGTACTGATTTCATTGGTTTCGACATTAGTCCTTTTGTGGTTATGAAGAGTCTGTCTCTAATCAAGGAAAAGGCCAAGGCCCTCAACGCCTACTTTGCCTCACTCTTTAGCAGTGGAACTAGCTGTTCCCTGGACAGGTCTCATGAGCTAGGAGACAGGGAGGGGAAGCAAAACGAGGTCATTACAATTAAAGAGGAAGTGATCAGTGACCTGCTACACTGCTTGGATGCACACAAGTCTATGGGACTGGATGGGTTACACCCAAGGGTGCTGACAGAGTTGGCAGATGTGCTCCCCAAGCCACTTTCCATTATTTACGTGAAGTCATGGCTAACTGGTGAGGTCCCAATGGACTGGAGGGTACCAAATAAAACACCCAACTACAAGAAAGGCAGAAAGGAGGATCCGGGAAACTATAGACCTGTCAGTCTGACCTCAGTGCCAGGGAAGGTCATGGAGCAGATTATCTTGAGTGCCATTAATAGCCATATAATGGACAACCAGGGGATCAGGCCTGGTCAGCATGGGTTTATGAAAGGTAAGTCCTGCCAGATGAACCTGATCTCCTTCTGTGACAAGATGACCCGATTATTGGATGAGGAAAAGGCTGTGGATATTGTCTACATGGACTTTCAAAAAGCATTTGACACTGTTTCCCATAGAATTCTCATGGAAAAACTGGCTGCTCATGGCCTGGATGAGCATACTATCTGCTGGATCAAGCACTGGGTGAATGGACAGTCCCAAAGAGCAGTGGTCAATGGAGTCAAATCCAGCTGGCGGCCGGTCACAAGTGGTGTTCCTCAGGGCTCAATGTTGGGACCATTTCTGTTTAACATCTTTAGTGATGATCTTGATAAGGACATAGAGTGCGTCATCAGTAAGTTCACAGAAGACAACAGGTTAAGTGGGAGTGTTGANATTGAGACATTGAGGATTGAGACATTGTGGAGAGGTTGCTGCTGGTTTAGTCTCACAGGTAATTAGCGATAGAAAAAGAGGGAATGGTTCAAGCTGCAACAGGGTAGATTTAGACTGGACATTAGGAAAATTTCTTCACAGAAAGAGTGGTCAGACACTGGAATAGGCTGCCCAGGGAGGTGGTGGAGGCCTTTAGGTGTGGTGTTGGGGGATATAGTGTATTGGAAAACTTTGTAGAGTGGGGTTAATGGTTGGACTTGATGATCCCAAAGGTCTTTTCCAACCTGAGTGATTCAATGATTCTAATCCTTAGCACACAATCAATTTGTAGAGCAATGGTTCCAAAAACAAACCAGGAACAAACTATACATCATCTGCTCCTTCTCAGTTTCTCTGGCTGAGTTTGAAAGGTTGCACTGCTTCAGTCCTTCTAGCCAGAGGCAAGCCATCCCCAGAGTCCCGGTCTCAACACCTCCATCTAGTTCATGCCAGGTTGGGACCCAAGTCTGTCACTGAGACATTTACACACTAATAATTCCTCCCTTGCCAGCAATCAGTCTGTTCCTTGCTGCCAGGTTCAACAGGAGAGGCTGCTGACATAAGTTCCCCAGGAATTCTTCCTTCTAAAAATATTGATCACAACTCATCCTTTCTGCTTCAGCTGAATTTTGACAAGGCAGTTTCGAGCGCGCAGGAGGAGCTTCCCGTGGAACCTGGCTTCACAGCTCCCCTGGAGCTGTCACCTCCCCCATGTAACACATATGCACCATTTTAAAACATATTACTACGGTTACATTTATCAGCAGTTTCATGTCATTTGTCATTCCAGCAGGAAATGCACCATTCAGGGATCGTGTTATGACACTGAATTTCTGTATGTGACAAGGAACGGCAAAATAAATAGACTCGTATGCAAGTTATGGCAATTTGAGAGGTGTTTTTACACGAATAGTAGAACAAAACAAAATAATGCAGTTTGAGGCTTTTAGCTCAATATTAGGTCACTCTCCTCGCTATACCTCAACACAAAAATGTTAAAGATATATAGATTATACATCTGTAAAATATTACATGCAGCAAAAAGGACTGACCCATTAGAATTTTTAAAAAAGACTACTGTCCCATCAGAGGGGTGTGATTTCCCTCCACACATCTCATCTGCCTCACACGTTGACCTTCCCCACAACAAATCTGGGCCACCACCCTTCCCACGCGCCTCTGAAGGTCTGCCTGCCCAGCCTGCACCTCCGCGTATCTGCGTCCACACTTGTGTGCCAGCAGTTATTTTTCCTCCCGTGTTTATTCTGTGGTTGGTGTAACTGATCTTTGGTCTCTGACCAGGGGCATTAGCCATTAAAAGCACGATAACAGGTAGCACTCTCAGATAGCCTTCGCGTTAGCTTCATTCAGCCCTGAAAAGGAGTATCACTGTTGGCTTGAGTGGGTAAAGAATTCAACAAACCTTGAGAGCTTTTCTAAATCCTGCCTCTATCAGAGCATAGATCCTGGTAAAAATACTTTTGGCAAGGTGTTTATTTAGAGGAAGAGTGGTGTTTTCTTCAGGGAAACTTAGGGACCACTGTGTTTTCTCAGCAACTTTTTTAATATTGCAAATTATAATAAAATGCTAATAAAATATATGTGGGAAATTCATTAAATTAGCCCTATTTTGACTCAAGCTGATATTCACAGTGGGGCTATTGTATCACATTTTGCTTGGCATGTTTTCAAAGAAGGTAATCAAAATCTCCTCTTCTTTTCTGTTTATCATCCCAACTCTATTTTTATCAGATGACTCTCCCCATTGTCATGGCAAGAGCAGACTGGAGTCCTAGTTCAATTTAGCAATACATGACCATAAATACATCAGCAGATTGAATTAGAAAGCGACATGCCAAAAGCAGCTTTCTCCTTCTCTTTTTTGCATTCACACATCTGACTCAATCACAGATCTCTAATTGAAAAGCCTCGGCAGCGGATTAAGATCATATACATTATTACGAAGCACGATGCCTCGCGCATGCTGATGAAAACCGGAGCTCGTGGCTGGGGCTGGGAGCCCGGCACCCAGCTAAACAAACCCCCCCGCTGCACACACTGGGGCAAGTGGCCGAGCAAAGGGGCTTGGGTGACACCGGTACGGGTGTTTCTATGTGTGGTAGCAGAGGGAGAGCGCAGGGCAGAGCGGGGAGAGCTATCTGTGACTTCCCTTCACTTGTTGCATTCAAAGGGCAAAATATTACAGCCCCTTCCTGCCCAGCAAACTCTCGTGAAGTCAATGGGAATTTAGGAGGGAGTAAAGCGAACACCGAGTTTAGCCTGACAGCCTGGATATTAAGCCCTGCGTCTTTCCACTAGCGAGTAATTTTAGGGCCTGATTCATAGCCAGCTGGAGTAAAACATCCCCACATGGGATTTTAGCTCCTGTTCCCCATGGAGAGGTAGGATACCAAGTCCGACCCTGTCACTCCACCGTCCCTTATGCTCAGTGCCAGGGGTAGGTGGGTGAAATAAATGTGCTGAAGATGACGGTCCCTTCTCCTCGCCCCGGGAGGACCCTGCGAGCTCCGGCGCCGCACTTTCGGGGGCGCAGCAGCGATTCCCCCGCGCTCGGGGAGGGGGCTCGCTCCAGACGAGCCTGCAGGAGCCTTTAAAAGGACTTCTCGGGGCTGGAAGGGAGTGAGACCAGGGCAGGAAATGCGGGTCTCCTGTGATACCCCTTTCCCTCCTCCGTGGGCGCTCCCAGCCCCTCCCAGGAGCCGCCGCTCCCCTCGCAAGGCGCAGACCCCGCACCCGCGGCGGGGGGCTGCCGCCCCCCCGGGGTGCAGGGCGCCGGGCACAGCAGCGGGACGGGCAGCACAGCGGGGCGACAGAGCCGGGTAAGGGCGTCCCTGAGCCTGGGGAGGGGGGTGCAGAGCATCCCGGCGGAAGGCTGCTCCCTCCAGCCCCGACGGCTCCCTGCCTCCAGCCCAACTTTCTGCAGAGTGGGTGGCCCCAGGCTGTCCCCTCCCGGGCTGCGGCNGAAGGCTGGGGCTTTGCAAAGCGGCGCACCCCGTTTTTGAGGGCTCTCTGGGATGAATGAGGCACCGGAGCGCTCGGTCCCCTTTGCGGCTTCCCCAAAGCAAGCAACCACCCCGAGTTTCCCCTTCTTACGGGGCTTCTGCTGCTGGGGACCGGAGCCACCCCGTCCTGGCTGGAAGGCTGAGGGAGAGGAGCCGCCGGCCGGGCGGAGGATGCGGTGTTTAAAGCAGGACAAGCCTTAGCGTTGCTTTAAAGCGGCCGCTTGAAAGGGAGGAGAAAGGCACCTGCGGGGGGGATGCGCAGGCACAGCCCCACACACCACCCGCTCGGCGCTGCTTGAGACCCACCGTGACCCAAAAAGGCGGCAGAGCCCTGAATGCTGCCCAGCGTGGGCACAGAAAGCCATGGGGGGCTAGAGCTCAGCGCACCGTGCTCCTTTCTGATAAAACACGGGAGGGAAGGAGAGGGGGGGGATGTGCTCTAGGGTGGTCAGCAAGAAATGGACGGTCAAGGTCGACCTTGGAGCCCTGTGAGTCACCATCGGCCGGGGCTGGGGGTAGCACCGTGTGCCTCGCTGGCTTACTGCAGCTCCCAGCACCCCAGAACCCAGCACGGCTCGTTCCCTGTGCCCAGGCTGAAGAGAAGAGCAGGCAAAGAGCAACCCAGCTCAAGGGTTTTGAACTTGCAGGCTTGCGTTGGGGTAAGCTAGAGACTTTTGATAGTTTTGTGGAGGAGGAGACATGCAGGTCACCCCAGGCAGCCAGTACTTAGGGTGCTGGGATCAGTCCATTGATGCTCGTGTTGGGAATCCCAGCTCCTGTGGGACCTTATCACCAGGGCTCGGTGGCTGGAGTGGTTCTGCGCTGCTGGTGTGGGGTACACCCCGAGCCAGAGACCTCGCACCTTGGGAGATTCCCCGCGAGGCTCCTCTCCAGGAGCTGCTCCACTTCGTGCATCAAGAGAAGCTGTTACTGAGAAGCTGGTCTGAGCTGGGGCTGTCCTGGAAGGAGAGACAGAGCCAAAGGGACTTGTGGTCGTTTCAGGTCTCCCTCAGCCTTGGAGCAGACACAGCCCATAGTTAAATACTCCTCAACTAAACTGGTTGTGAATCTGTCGCGTCCATGAAGTCAGTTGGATTGCAAAGGAGAGCGGGGTGGAGGAGAAACATTTTGATAAAAACCCCCAGTGATGCACCAGTGCAGTCGCTGGAGTTTAGCCCCAGCCTCACCTGCTCGGGTGTGAGCTCAGAGATGTTGGGCTCCACACTTTCCTCGGGCTGAAGTTGCTTAAATCAACCGAGTTGGGAGGAAAATCAGAAGCATGTGATTTACACGACCGTTTGTGTGAGAGAGCCAGCTCAGCCAAAGTGAGTAATCTCTGAGCATCACAGAGCCTGAAGTGTGCTGGGAGGCTGGGGGTGGGGGGGAAGTATTTAGCAAATATTTGGCAAAAGCAAAAGTGTTTTATGGGTTGTTTGTTTGCAAACTAAAAATAGGACCAAGTCATCAGGTAACATCTCTGCACTGTGCTCTAGGAAACACTGGGGTGGCCTGAGCTGAAAATATAGTTCCTAAAGATTTTGATAGTGCTAAAAGTGGCAAGGTATTATTCAATTTTGACTTCAGTGGATCAGTGTTTAGTACTGATACAGCTGGTCAAAACCAAAAACCAATTTAGTGCAAGAAAGTTGTCTTGTTATGTCTTCTGTAGAGGAAAATCAGTCACTCCAGTTTGTTGTAGTGATAAACACACCTGAGAGATATCAAACGGCAGATTTGTTTGTTACTCTCCACCTGGAAGAAGTAATCTGCTGTTCTGTTGTAATTCTCTTCACAGCAATTATGCTTGATGCTGCATAAGAGAGAATTACGATTCCAGTAGTAAATAGGCAGCGAGATCAACTCTTGACTCATAAAATTAAGTTTCTTTATGTAATTCCTTCTTGATCCCAGTTATACCCAGCTTTGACTCTGAAACAATGCACTTCATAGGGTTATTTTTGCTTTGCTATTGTAACCACAGCCAGGAAGAATCTCCACCTTGGTCTGCCTGGCCAGTTTTAAGGTTTGCTCTTTCTCTTGTTGTGATGACGCTTCAGTCACTAATTGGCTGCTGTGTGCTTTTAGCTGGATACCTGCTCTTGTGCCCGGTAAAACCGTGCTTGTTTAGGATACCTGCTAGAGGAGTTTTCACAAAGGGGTAAATACCTTCTTCCGAGCAGACTGGTTTGTACTATAATATCTCCACTATTTCTTCTCTCAGTTTTCTTGGGCAGGGACACAGGCAGGTCGGGTATGTTCAGCTGCAGTGGATGCCTCTTCTTTTTTCTTTTTTTTTT
>VXBO01007951.1:535504-595569 GCA_013400135.1 Rhinoptilus africanus
TTTCCCTGATACTGCTCTGTAAAAGGACAATTGGAGTTATACCTGTGATTACTCTGGATCTATGCTCTAAGCTCCATTGCCTTTTTGGTTCATATGTTTTAAACACAAAGCACACAATTTAAGAAGCAAACCAATACGATGTCTTGGAGATCAAACACCAAGGAGAAAAAAATCTGGGCAAGAGAAAGTCCCCTAGAGGTGTTTTTTTTAATTAATCCAATAATTAAGAATACCAAAACAAGTGTATAAGGTATCAGTCAGCATGCTTTAATTATATTTAGCCATCCTTTGTTGAGGTTCGTGGTCATTAACTGCTATAGTGCCAATATAAGTTCAGACAAAAATTGTGCTGGTGAGGAGCAAGCTATGAGCTAGATAGCAGAGGGAAACAGAAGGGGAAATCATTTATGCTTACCAAAGGCAGCCAGCAAAACATAGTTTTGCAGCAGTTCAGCCTTTTTTTGTTGTTGCCATGCTATAACGAGTCCCAGAGTACCAATGGCTACAAGGCAAAGGCAATGTGGTTTCAGTGGCTTAGTGGATAAAGCACGGAATGGGGACTCTGGGCTCAGTTTTCAGATCTGGAGGACTCTAAGCACATCAGCTCCCCGGCCAGTACACGGGAAACGTTCAGATGATGCTGGCTGGTGCTGCCAGCCTGCAGGCTGCCGCCACGCAAAGACACTAAAGACTTTGCAGGAGAGCCTTAGCAATGTATTTCCTTCTGAATCCACCTGCTTTTGAAGTGAAAGGTGCAAAATTCATCAAATGGAGTAAAAAATCTGAGAGTAAAAATCTTCACACAAAACGAAGAGAAGAGCCCCAAAATGCTAGAGGCAGACTGACAAACTGCTGAAGTGTCATTGGCTCCTGGGGATGGCACAGCAGCAGGAGGAGACTGTCACAGGGGTTGAAGGAGGCTGGAAGAGCTGTCCCCCTCCATGGGAGGCACACAAAGGTCCCTAAAGAAAATCCTTTGGGTGCATCATGAATGCCAGCAGTGGATGGCTTGAAGAATCTGAGGCCCTTGGCAAGCATTTGGGCAGCAGGTTATCCACATAAAGGAACTCCTCTTCCTCAGTGCTTCTCCCAGGGCTTGAACTCCAAGTGTGGTGGAGGGAGCAACAGGCTTGAAGAACTTACTGTGTAATTGCTGTAGTCAACTATTTCAAGGATATGTACTGTGAAGAAAAAGGAGGTAACTTTCAGAAGAAAGATGTCCATCCCCCATTTTTTCATAGCATTAGGATGAGAACCACACGTGCATTGCCTTTCCTTCCCCTGCTGAGTGGCAGCACTGCTTCTCTTTACTGTCCTCCTATTTTTGCAGTCCCAGAACAAATATTTTGCTTTTTGGCCCAGACTGAGCTAGTCTGAGGAGAAATGCCTTCCCCACCTCAGCAGCGTACTCAGTCCCAAAAATGCAGCTCCATGAATACGAGTTTATGAACACCGACTGCCCCATCCCGCCACCCATTTTGTTTATGTTCTCCCCCTCAGAGATAGTGGCGAACCAGTTGGGTCACCCACAGCCTCTGGGCTGCAAGAAAACACAGCCTTCCCAGGGAGCAAACCCCTAACGGCCCGAGAGGAGCCCGGCGCTGCTTTGGCTTCTCCCAGATTTCCCCCCCAAATAATCTGAGTTTCAATACAACTTTGTATTTCAAAATTAGTGTCAGAACAGGATTTAAAAGTCCACTCTTTGGCCAGAACTGGAGTTTGCCTTTCCTTAATTAAGCACTAAGTCCAGTGGTGTTTAACTTCCAAGGAGCGTGGTCTCAGCTGGCCTCTGCCTGCAGTGTCTGCAAAGACTCTTTCAGCGAGCCCATGGCTGCAATACCCAAACCCCAAACCCCACGGTGGCATAAGCAGAACCTGCAGATCCTCCCTGCCCATTTCTCAACTCCATCTTCAAGCCAGCATTTGTTTGAGCTTTGGCAGCGCTCTCAACCACCCTGGGTTTCTGATTTCTCTGGTACATCTCCTCCCAGCTAGGGAGTACCATGTGAGACACCTACTTCCCATCTGCACATTTCCAAATCAGAACAGCATATTTGTGATTACTACTGGTAGCTGGAGGGACTTCTACTCTCACCCACGGCGGTTTTTCTCACCCAAAGGGAAAGCACGGTAACCAGCCCGTGGAGGTGTTTGCATTCCTCTTGGAGACAAGGAGTCTTTTGCATGCTTACTTGATGCTGAGTTTTGCTTTTGCTCAAAAGGCATGGGTGCAATGTGGGCTGGGTGTTTTTGCCATCATCTTGAATGCAGATTCACACCCCCAGATTATTATAGAAACATAACCATCAGGAGATGGGAACAAAAGTTGCTGGGCACATCCTCCTTGAGCACCTTCACTGCAGTCCGCTGGCCAGATTTGGGAGAGATCTTGGGCCAGACTGGTGTTTTGATTCTCCACTCTTTTATGGTAGATACTTTTAACTTTTTTATAGTGGAAAGCTTTATAAACATCTACTTAGACCGTGTTCAGACAAAGAACGAAAAAACATTCATGTGAATCAAGCACACCACAGAAAGACCGCGTTGGAAATTCTCAACCCTTTTCAGATTGCCTAGTGAAATATATTCTATCCCAAGTTCAGCTGTCTGCGTCCTTAAGCTGCCTGCTGCATTTTGGATTTCCTGCAGAAGAAAGGCGTTTCTTAGACGAAGTGCACACTTCAGGCTGAGAGCAGAGGGACTCAGAAACACTAACGGAAAACTAGTCTCAAGAGATGGAAACGAAACAGCTTGTACCTTTCCATTGCAGAGTCTTCACATCTGCGTGCACATGACCTGACCCCATGGAAAAGTGTTCTCAGACATGGTCCTCTCCATCTTGGAGTGCATTGATTTTTATTTATTTATTTATCTATTTATTTTTCCTAGGGTTTTGTCGGTTGTTATGGAGGTGGTTTTTTTTCCCCCACCTACACAACTGCTGATGTTCCCTGGGGCTTCTCAATTGGTTCTGCCAGGCAGTAAGTGGCATTTGAATATATCAAACTGAGACTGTTTCCATGTAAACAGGGAGACCTGTGAAACATCGCAGCGGAGCTTCAGATAAGAAGAGCCAGAACTATCTTTGGTTCTGGATTCTGAAAGCACCCAGAGGTTGTCCAGGAGCGAGACAGGGCTGAGTCAGACCCTGAGCCTCTCCAGGCACCCTCCGCCAGTGACAGCAGAATTGCACCAAATTGGAGTTTAAAGCTTTCGGCACTAATTCCGGGGCTATGCTTTCTGCCTGATTTGTATGCACTGTTTGGTCAGAGTCTCTCAAAATTATCCTCTAACATTTTCTGTATCAGTTTTTAGACAGAAAGCGAGGAGGAAAGGTGGGTTGCGGATTTGTGTATTTTTGTGCAAGTTGGGAAGCAGAGGGTATTATCCATCCTGCTCCTTGATTTCACAAAAGAGGAAAACATGTTTAATACAGGCTATGGAAAATGAGACCATCAAATGGTAAAGTTTGCTTGCCAAGTGGCACAGGAAGTAGGCAAGAATTAACATTTCTCATCAGTAGAGGAAGGACCGGCCTTGTTACTAGTGGGCTTTGGACCCGAACAGCCCAACCGCTGGGGCATTCAGGCTCCTGTGCTGCAGGAAAGCTTCTGCTGACTGTGAGGTGTGATGGCCATCACCTTCTCCTCTCACTGGCATTTCCCAGCCGGACGCACGCTGTGTTACTGCCGTGCAGCCCCCCGTCCTCGCAGTCACATCCTGACCCCACCGCACTGAGCTTGTGACAGTTAAACAGAGACCACTGTCTACTGAGAGGAGCACTTGTGCAATCCTCTCCCTGTGCAGTTCCTTTGTTCGGGCCTTGAGCTCATCACATGTGCTAACTGCATAATTCAAACACAAAATCTGACTGCAGATAGAAAATTACATCATGTGCAACTCTTAGTCCACCTTGAATTCACTCTTTCTTTCTCTCTTTTTCTTCTTTTTTTTTTTTTTTCTTTCTAGGAACAAGATGTCCATGAAGTTTAATCTCTCTTAACCTTAAAAGAAAAACTGAGGAGTAAAAGTTATGGATCCTTTATACTTTTCCAGCACATTTAGCACAGAAGCTAGCTCCAGCGATGTGAATTCCTCACTGCTCACAAATGTGACAGAGAATGGGACGCTCTCAGAGCAGCCCTCATTCAAATACATCCACAAAGTCCTGATTCCCATCTGTTACCTCCTTGTATGTGCAGTTGGACTCAGCGGCAACACGTTGGTCATTTACGTGGTTTTGCGCTATGCCAAGATGAAAACTGTCACCAACATATACATCTTGAATTTAGCTGTTGCTGATGTACTCTTCATGTTGGGCCTGCCCTTCCTGGCCACCCAGAATGCCATCTCCTATTGGCCTTTTGGCTCCTTTTTGTGCAGGCTGGTTATGACTGTAGACGGTATTAACCAATTCACTAGTATTTTTTGTTTGACTGTGATGAGCATGGACCGCTACCTGGCAGTAGTTCATCCCATTAAATCAACCAAGTGGAGACGTCCCAGGGTGGCCAAGCTCATCAGCATGACTGTCTGGACGTTCTCATTCTTGGTGGTGCTTCCAGTGATCATCTTTTCAGATGTGCAGGAAGACTTTCAGACCTGCAACATGAACTGGCCAGAGCCTGTCAATATCTGGTCAGCAGCGTTCATCATTTACACATCGGTTCTTGGCTTTTTTGGTCCTTTGTTGGTGATCTGTCTCTGCTACTTGCTGATTGTAATTAAAGTCAAATCTTCGGGGATCCGAGTTGGGTCTACGAGGCGCAGGAGATCAGAGAGGAAGGTGACCAGGATGGTGGTGATCATTGTGGTGGTCTTTGTGTTTTGCTGGCTCCCATTTTACATGATGAACATTGTCAATTTGATATTTATACTGCCAGAAGACCCTGTGTTGGTAGGGGTGTACTTCTTTGTGGTGGTCCTGTCCTATGCAAACAGCTGTGCCAACCCCATTCTTTACGGATTTCTTTCTGACAACTTCAAGCAGAGTTTTCAGAAAGTCCTTTGCCTCCGAAAGGGCAATGGTGTAGAGGATGGTGACCCCATTGAACACAGGCAAGAGAACAGCAGCCGCCTGCAGGAATCAATGTTAACCCAGAGAAATATTGAATTCAATGGACACATGCAGACTAGCAAGGTCTAAGGGCATGGTTTGGTACTGCAAAGCACCTGTAGACCTGGAGAATTTGGGGACTTAATGGAGAAATGAATTCATAGCAAAGCTAGAATCTGGAGACCCACAAACTCAAATAAATGTACATAGACTTGTCTTTACTCCCCTCCGTTTCTCAGCTAAAAGTGTTATGGGTTATACTGGGCTGTGTGAAGCTCTTACCGTGTTTTATCTAAGTCAGACGTGTGTTACCACTTTCTGTATTCTAGAGAACTGATTCACTGGTACACACTCCTGGCTTTGTAATGCTCTATTGATGCAAAACAACACTAAACCTGTTTTAACTACCTTGTTAAGCTGAGTTTATGGCTGCTTTGCACTGTTGGGATCAGCTGAAAGCAGAAAAATGCTCAGATAATATCTTTGGAAGTCTTCAAGGAGATCTCTTAAAAGAAAAACACTATTTCTTAAGAGGAAGATTCATACAAAAAAGGGCACAGCACTGATCTTGAAATTGCGTTTGAGCCATGGTTATAAAGTGCTGTGTAGTCCATTTGGATTGTTTTACTGTCATTAACCCATATAAGAGATTCATAGTATTCATGAATCTTTCAAACACAATAAGAAAGAGTAAAAACAAGGCGAGGAAAACATTGTTGAAAGGATTCAATGTATTCGTAATACTTTCACATTCTAAACCAAACTGCATATAAAATGTAATGTAACCACTTCATTATTATGTAAGTGATGATGATTGTGAAGTCCTGGAAAGCTGTTGTGTATATTTATTGGTTCTGAATGTAAGTATGGACATGAATATAAACTGTATTTTCAGAAATTAAAACAAGTTCAATCCCCTTCTGACTATCCATTTCATGGCATCGTCAGGCACTGCACAAAAGAGACTCAGCTGAGGCTTTGATGCTTAAACCATTGTAGATGCAATATAGTTTAGTACGGTAGGACCAAGTACAGGGACCTGTGGGGCTCTGTCCTGCTCAGACACCAAAAGGAAAGTCACTGTGCCTCATGGTGCTTGGGACCTCAGGAGACAGTTAGAGATCGAATGGCTAATTTGAGACCATATAGCAGGACGGGGTAGAAAGGAACAGCATCCAGACCTGATTCCTGCCTCGTGCCTCATCCAAGCACTGTGACGTGCGAACTCTTCATACCCTAAAAGGAAGAAAGCAAGTTAGATATTTGTTTTAATCCAGGCAGAAATTATTCCCCGTAGAAAGTGCTTTCCGCCGCTACTGCCACCCACACAGGTCAAACATCCCGCTGTCAGGAAATTTATTTGTATATAATAGCAAGCAAGGGCAGGGGATACAAAAGGAGCGGGCATCTCAGCTGTCCTTCCAACCTTTCATGACCTTCTACAGCATCTCTAAGGGATGTGACTGAGCCTCAGCACCAGCAGTAAATATCAGCCTGGCATTTGTACAAGCAAGGCAGATTATTCAAATAACTCTTAACAGAGCATGATGCTGACATGGTTCCCCCCTAGAGTGCAACCCAGAGAAGGGTAGACAAGAGTGATTAGAATGAGAGGCCCCGTGTTGAAATTACTGAAGATTTTGGGGTTGGCAGCAGATATAATTTATTGAATTATTTGAATTTATTGAATTTATTGGCACTGTGGTGCACGTATACTCCTCCTTAAATTGCTCTGCAGGAGGAGGAAGTAAATCCTTGCCCAGACCTAGTCATTGGGCTTCTTAATAGGCTAAAATTGACTCTGGATCTACTGATCTTACCATAAGACCTAGCAGGCAAGTTCCTTTTTGAATCTGTCTTCATATCTAAGACATTTCTAATTGACATCTCTCTTAGTTTGGAAAAGCATGTGTTTCTGTTCAGTGATATATATTCTGGCCTGCAATGGCTGAGGCTCAGCCAGCCCATAGGTCTGTCTTTACTTCAACAACCACAGTGGAGGAATGCAAACAAACTCCTGGGTGGGTGGAAACAGAGTAAAACCTGTCCATCCTCCCAAGGTTGTCCAGGAAAAGGTTGTGCATCTGTAAAAACAAAAAGTGAAAACGTGTTATATCCAAAACATCAGCCTGAGGTGAGAGGTGGGGGGTACTACATGGAGGTCCCATGATGGGTCACAGAGCTGCCATGGTCTGTCTATGAAGAACGGGGAAAGCAGGACAACAGCCAGAGCAAAACATTTTTTGTCCTGTCGTCTGACTCCATCCCACAGGACCTGTAGCTTAGGGTGGAGAGAGCCTTTGCTCCCACCCGAGGCTGTCCCTGGCTGTGCAGATGGAGAACAGACCTGATGGCGCGACCACCAGCCCTGAGGACCAAGCACACCAGGCAAGGTGATAGCCTGAGCTAAAACCACTCAGGCCTTAAAACTGCTTGCTCCTGATGCAAATATTGACATTAACTCATAGGATGGACAAATTGCTAAGGAAGTTCCTGCTCCTACCCACTGTGGTTTTGTATGTGTGCACCATTTTCCTTCTTTGTGCTGTCATACTCGGCCACACTCACATTCCCCAAGCACAAGAGCACAAGAACTCACCAGATGCGATAAGAGAAAATTGCAGGATGTATCCAGAGCCTGGTCCCTGGCTTGGGCCATTAGTAGGTACATTTAAGCTTCTTCCAGTAGAGGCTGTAGCCCACCTTCCATACACCTGCGCTATACCACAGCTCTTAATTCGAAATCACGGCACAAGCAGGTTTACATTGATTAATTAAGTCATGCAATATCTATTATTTCCAGAATTATCAGGCTGTTCCAGGCATAAATCAACTCTCTTATCAGTTCTTGAGACACGTGGAGTAATTAGTGCAGGCCTTTATGTCATCTCTGCCAACTCCATCTGCCTCCAGTTGATTAGCCAGAAGTTCTTCTCCAATGACAGAATTAGAAAAACCCATTTTAGTTCACAGATCGTTTTGCAAGCGGCAGTAATAATTTATGCTCTCACAGAGGGAGGGTGCCCCGTGCGCGCAGCACTGGGAGCTTGCTCTGCTGAAGTGCAAGGATGCAGCATTCAAGTCAAAGTGTGCTGCTGAGTACATCTATGCCATCGCCAAGCACCAGCCTGGTCCTCTGGAGCAGCTGAGCTCTTAGGCACAGGGAAAATTAGCAGAATGAAGAAACCAGAGGGGTTTTCATAATAGCAGCAAAGCTGAGCTTGCTCTCACCAGCTATATTCTACATTAGTATTTGCTATGGAAGGAGCAGGGCGCAGTTATGAGCAGGGAATAGCTGAAATGCCAGGGCAAAATTTAGGAATTTGCCCCCGAGGCTGTGAGTCTCCCCCTAAGTCACTTCACCCCTTGTACATCAGGTTCCGTGTCTGTAAAACTGGGAAGAATGGCACTGATGTCCATCATACAGCATTCAGGGCTGAAAGTCAGCACCAAAAAAAACCCCTTATAATTTGTTGTCTCCTACTAATGTACATGGAGCTCCATAAAAATCAGGGCTAGCAGTCCTGGAGGTAGGCAATGCACCCGTCACTAGAGGGGAAGGGTGTTATCGCAGCCAGTCCTGACTTGTATTTTCCTAAGGCTGCCTGAGAGAAGGGCTGCTTGGCTATCTCAGTCTTAGTTTTTAAGAGAAATGGGAATTCACTTGGGAATTATGAAGGATTCCCGATAAACTTGAAGCAAGTGCACCCAACAGCCTCGAAACCAGCAGTCCAACAGAAACCTTTGATGCACTTGAGATGGGCAGCACCACCAAGAGAATTAAAATGTGCGAGGAACAACGGTCTCATACTTAGCCTCTTCTGCTTTAAAATAAGTTTAGAGGTGAGACAGAGACCCACGTATGTTGTAGAGAGGTTGTGAGGCGGATATTGGTTTGCCAAAAGGCTGCTCAGAATAGAGACAGAGGAATCTGGAGTTGTATAAAACCATCTGCAGACTCAGGGCGGTGGTTTGAGGGCAGAGGATAGGTAACAAACCCAAAAGGTCCCTCCAAACATTTCATCCCAGGATGGGACACCCCTTTTAGACATCTTTCATACTGAGGCGTACCAGACCCATAGGGACTGTGTGAGTGTTACTTTAACGCAAAAATAAAACCACGTTGCCAGAATAAAAGTCACACACCTAGAGATTAAGCAATATAACGAGAAGCAGATGGAAGAATAAACTCCAAAACCTATGAAAACAAAAAACCTCCTAGTGGATTAGGTAAGAACACAGAAGAAATGAAGAATGCTCACAAGACCAACACTCAAGTCAAAATTGGCAGAGTTGAAATATCAGTGATTTCTGAGTAACTTATTTTCTCTTCAGGAAAAAAGCTAATATTCATTTCAGACCTCTCTGAGCAGGGGAGAGAGCTAAAGAGGTGTGATAAATGAAGATACAGAGTTTTATTGCTCTGTCACGTTAATCTGGTGCAGTATCAGGAGACACCAGTGAAACAATAACCTGGTGCATTAGGGATACTCTTGTTTTTCTTTCCGTGGTGATTTTACAACATGCTGCAAAGAAAAGCCAACATCATTTCATGCCAAGATGCTTTATAAACATTAATATTATGCTAACAAAAGCATCATCTTTTACCACAGAGGAAGAGTTTCAGTGCAAACTATGAACTCTTTGTGTACCCAGTGAAATTTCTCTGTTCTTTCCCCTGACTCTCAGCCAGGTCAGGGTGTATTGTGTAGAGTTACCGTGCACTAATCATCCACCATGGTCTTCAGGCTTATGCTACAGAGATTGTCTTCACTTTCATCTGACAAAACTTCCTGGATAAAGTATACAGTTTAGGCATTGAATGAACCAAACTCCAAAATTGCACATTTTCTGGCTCTTAAAAAGTCTGTTTTATTTCCAAGTAATCTGGCTGTTGCTGTGATGGTAGCTCTTAAGTCTCTCACTGGCTGTGAAAAGCCTGTCCAAGCCCACCTTGCTGGGCTGTTATCTCAGCCCCCAACTCATTTCCCTGGTGGCAGCACTGTCCCTTGGGGACACAGGGGCTTCAGTCCCCTGGGACATCGGGGCTGCACTGCTGGCATGTCCAAGCCAGCTCTGGAGCTTACTCCTACATCAAGACTGACCAGAAGTGGAGCAAATCAGTGCTGATTTCAGTGTGAAATCAAATTTACAGTCCATGATGAAGGGTTACACCTTGCTAATCACTCATTTTTTTTTCCAACGGCCCATTTGATGCTCTGACCACAAGTGACGATCAGAAAGACACGAAGGACACTGAAAAGCCCATCTATCTGCTGATCAGGCCAGGGATCCTCTTTCCCTTGATTTCAAAGGAAACTGGTCTTGATAAAGCACTTAAGATTAACTCCTTGCGGGAAAGATTGGCACCAAAAGGTAGAAAAACTAAGTGTCTCAATTTCTTTCCGATTCCTCTCTTGACTTGCAGCAGAGGAGCAGGACTTGGCTTCTATTAATTTGCCATAATAAAATAAAGAAAACATTTTAGAAATGTGTGCAGCATTTACCCATGAGGTTGAAAAAAAGTTTTCCATTAGGCTAATGACTGATTTGTTTTCTAATTTATATAGAATCAAAACTAATTTTATTTACTAAGCAGACAGTAATGGTCATGCTCCAGTGAATGAATAAATGTGCATTTCAGAAGGAACTTTTGTTTTGCAAACACATTTAATTTAATGCAATATAGTCCCATAAAAACAGAAAAACTGTTTTGATGAGGAAGGGATGACTCTGTCCTGTCACGCACTCTCTGTGAAGAAAAATGGGCTTGTCCTTAAGGTGTCAATTTAGGACTCCACAGATCTCGGTTCAGTTCCTGATTTTAATGTTACAGCCTTGTTTGATGTCAGGCAGGCTGTGACCTCCAAAATTTTCCTCCTGTAAGACCAACCTCTCTCACAGCTGTCCTACATGTCAGAGATATTTGAAAGACCCATTGCAATGTGTGTGTTCGGTGCCAGCACCACGGAGTTTACATCAGTTTTGTCAAAGTCGTGCAGGAATAGTGGCTCTTTATGAAAAGGATAAGTTCTGGTGCATTGATTTTCTGTCTCTTTGACATAAGTCTCCTTTCCCTTATTCACGTGGGGGTTTTGCTGGTAAAAGCTATGTTAGATAGACAATCAGGTGACTCTCGTCGACAATGCATCTCCAGAAAATTTGCAGCTTGCTCTGTGCACTGCAGGCTTGTCATTACCCTCTCCAAGAGGGACCACTTTGAAAGAAGATTGGGTTTCAGTGTGGCTCTCCTGGAGCAAAAAGGATTGAATAAATCACACAAACCAGGCTTTGATGGACCATCCAACACCTTAACACACCATCCATCAGTGACATGGCCAGGATGATGACATTACGCCACGACAAGCAATGCCCTGTGAAACCTGTGTAAGTCCTCAGTGCCACAGGTACCAGCCATGTGTGACAGTTGACAGCCACAATATCGATTAGGCAAATGGTATATGAGTCGGATAACTTTTGGCAGTGCTTAGGGGTTATATATGGGTGTGCGGTATAGGCGAGAAATAATATTCTTACTTCGTGGAGGAAATGCAGGTAATTTGTACACAGTGACAGAAGAGAAGGAATGAAATCTGGGGAAAGCCTTGGGAAATCACATCTCTGAAGCACTTGAAGGAGCATTTCAGGGTACAGTGGGAAGTAGTATCTTTGACATCCTGAATGCTGAAATAGGAATGAAACCCAAGCTGCTGGAGCCTGTCTTAGTCCTTCTGTAGTCAGACTCGCCCTTGACATACACTCAGTCTTATCTGTCGCAGTCCATGTTCGATCACGCTCGGCCCCATCCGCAATTTCCCTCCCTATCTCTGAGCCACGGGCATATTTCCTGCCCTCCAGGCAGACCTACGTGAGCAGGGTTCTGCTGCGCTTCCTGTGTTGTGGCAGTTCATTCGGACCACCTCAAACCTGCTAAACTTGTCTGAAACAAAAGTAAAAAGAAAAATGAATCCTTCCTTTCCTCCTCCCTGCAAATCGCCAGTGTAGCCAGGCACTTTTGGCCTTTCCAAGAGGTTTTGCATCCAACACCAAGGCGGGTTTTTACTCTTCAGCAGCCTGTTTGGAGCTTTGCTGACATCCCATCTGTCGGAGCAAGATAACTCCCACCGCCAGAGCCATAGTGCCAGAGACCTTCGGTGGGTGAGTTATCAACCTGCATCTGCCAGGTTGTACTGATGGCTGATTTCAAAGCACAGCCACTGGAAGGATTCTGCCGGAGCTTTATAACCAACCATGCCTTATCTAAATGGTATTGACTGATTTTATTCTCTGCCGGTTGCTAATGACTGGCAAATAAATGACTGACTGGGCTGTGAAAATACAGAAAGGATTACAAAGCGACAGCGTGATCTATGAGAAATAAGTCGTTTCTGTTGCTAAAATAACTTTAAAAAAGGCAGGGAACTGTTTTTGCCAAATTCTCTTTATATACATTAAAAAATTAGGCATGCTCCTAATTTGCATTAGAGCAGAGACTCTGGTTAAATTGAGCAGAGGATGCAGCAGGTTTTCAGCCAGACTGACTCATCTCCTTCTCAGCCCAGGCGTGCCCAAAAAAACACTGGGCTGCTCCTTATCACAGGAGGACAAAGCAACCGAGTCAAAATGTGCCTTCTCCTGCCCTTGAGACAATCCAGAATCCCTTTGCTCAAGCCAATGGTCCTTGGAGTGTCACTGGAAGCAAAGTGTGACCATCCTGAAGAGCCATTATCAGGTGTCCTGGGCTGCAGCGAACATCATCCCTCCGGCTGTCAGTGCGGTTTGCTGTGGTACAGCAGCTGGAAAAGGCGGTGTGTCATTTCTCCGGATGCAGCCCAATCTTCCTCATTTGCAAGAATAGTGCCCACACCGTCTTGCTTGGTGTAATGTGACTGTTGCTATTGGGCCAACTCTGGAACTGCCGGTGGTATAAGCCCGAATTTCTCTGTACTGAGATGGAGGAGATGCAATACTGCAAAACAAGATACATGGTGGTTTGTACCTCTACAGACAGAGTTTTGCTGGCTGCCTGACGCACATTCTCTCCTTAGGGATGTAAAACACAGGGAGGATAAAAGAGTATAAGCTGAAAAGGCTGAGTCTTGCTCTGGCTAGAGCTGGAGGCAGGGCTCACAGCAACTTCACTGGCGGCTGCAAACAGCAGGAGTTGCTGGTGTGCACTCACCAAGGAGCGAGATGGATCTCACACTGCAGCCCAGGCACAGGAAGATGTTTCCTTTACACGACACAGTCCCTCTTACCTGCAAGGGATCGGGAGCGTGCTGGGAAGGAAGAGAAGCAGGGATCAGCTTGGCCCCAGCCTTGCTTTGGTGCCTTGCAGTGAGTTACAGCAGCGGCAAATCGTCCCCAGTTGCAGCACCGAGGTGACAATCAGGAAAATAGAAGTCGACGGTGGATAATGACTCCTTAGGCGTCAAAAAGCTGCAAGTATCAAACAACTCACATAGCAAAACTGAAGCCTTTTAACTGACTCCAGGGTCATGGTGGGTACCTGGTTTCTGGGGCAGGCTGCCGGGGAGAGGCGGCTGCGACGACCCCTCCGTGCAGACCTTCCCCTGCCACCCTGACCTCTTTGCCTTCCAGGCATTTCGGTGAAGGCCGAAGGTACCAGACATGATCAATGACTGTCTCTTTTCATTTGACAGAATGGTGACAGTGAACAAATGCTACCTGCAATTAGGTCATCCCTTTAATGAATTAAACCATTAAGGAAACAATTAAGAGAGGGAAGCTTGGTTTGGGGGTGCAAGACAACTGAGACTTGAAGGTTCATCTCTGGCTGGGTGACTTTTGCCAGCTGATGCTTCTAATCGAAGCAATTATGCATCACTTGATGAGGGACAAAAGGGCTTGCAACATTAAAGGGGTGGCAGCAACAAGCAGGGCCACGTCTGCAATGATGAAGGAGGAAGGGTGTACCGGGAAAAAGGGAAGGTTTTTGCAGATATTTTCAGCTGCTGAAACCAAGGAAGAAGTACTTTCAGATCCAGCTGCAATCCAGTTCAACACTGGGAAAAAAAACCTGGCTTTACACTTCTCCTTCTTCCCCCATGATCAACTTTCTCACCAGATGAAAGCTAAAGAGGACTTTGACCCAATCTAGCCATTTCCTGCAGTGGGAGATGGGGGTCAGGATTCCTCCTAGAAGCTCAGGCTTGGGAGATGACTGTAAAAATTCAAGCCTGGGGCAGCCAGGTAAGCCAAGAGCCGGGCTTCAGGACTACCTGCTAAAGCAGGTTTCCAGAGGCTGCCCAGTTAGGAACAGAAATAGATTATTAATTTTTCTTTTCCCCTACAATGACAGAACAAAAGAGAACATATTTCTTTTCCTTGGCCACCGTTAACCATTTCAAACTGAGATGAAGCACTGAAATGCCCCCGTGCAGCCCACAGACATTTACATGCAGCCGTTGTTCTCTTCAGCCTTTTGCTCCGCTGCGCGCAAGATTTATGCTCTGAAGGATGATGAGAAGGGGCATATTATTAATCATGAAATCCATCATCTACCCCCAGAACCTGATGGAAGAGGTCCCACAGAGGAGCTAACGCTGTATTTGCCAACTCCTGAGATTGCTCCCAGGAGCCTGACTGATTTGCCTTCGCCGGCTGGCAAAGTGTGGGCATGTGGAGTGTCTGCCTGCGCTGAGCACGCCTGCAGGAGCAGAAGGACAGGGTTGTCCTGCTGGGACCGCAGCCCCACAGCCACTTGGGCCACCTGCAGCTGCCAAGAAGTTGGCTTCGGTCCCACCTCACCTGCCTGTCTCTGGCTGGCAGCAGGGTGATGCGGTAGCAGCTCAGGTGAGCCCTCCCAAACCCATTTCAGCCCAAATCAGACAAGTTAGCAAAGACTTCTCACTGGAACACTCACCTGGGCTCAAACGGGTTCACAGCTTTTTTGTGTGTGTGTTACTCTCCGCGTTCAGCAATTGATAAATCAGTGCTATCACAGCTCTTGTGTTACGCAGTAATGGTGATGGATAGCCACTCTCTCCCTCACTCCCGCTTTGGATTTGGTTTTGTTTTTCAACCCATTTCTGAATATTTTCTTGTTTTCTCTCCCTTATGATCATACACTAGAGTTCAGATGAACAATCAAAGGTGGTGTAGTCAGTCCATAGTGAATTAAGCCCTGTCCTCAGGTTATATCCATGCAAATCAAGAGCAGCAGGAAAACTATCTTAGACTTTCAAGAAAAGAGAATTTGCCCCTGGGGGCAGTGGAGTCAATCACAGGAATTTTTCTAAAGTTTTTTTGTTTTGTGACTTGGAGGACTCATGGTCTGGCACGAACTTTGATGCCAAATCCATCCAGACAGGTAGGGTAAACACAGATGGGGTCACCCCATGAGACTTCAGATGACAGAGACAACAGGATTGCACCCAGATGGAGGCGTAGGAGGAAAAGACAGAGGTGCCGACAGGCCTGGCATCATTGTACCACCCTATCCAAAGCCTAAGATAGCCGTGATGGAAATACAGCCATGTAAATCCTGCTTGTCTGCCCCATGACAGCAATCTTACATTTCTGGTCCATATTGTTGCAACTACTGATTTACTGCATTATTTTCCGCTAATATTAGCGAAAAGCCAGCTAGTCCTGAGCACACTTATTCCTCTCCTTGCTGTGCACCAAGGATAGTGCTCCTCCGTGCCCGGAGCTGCACAGACGCAGAGTGGGGCCCCTGAGCAGCAGGTGATGGAAAAAGCAGGACATCCCAGGAGAGCAGAGCAGTGCTGCTGTAGTTGTGTGCTTACTCGACATAAAAAAGCATTTGGTCTTCACCTGAAAAAGATGTAAATGTGAGAGCATGGGATGAGGGATGGGGGATGGCAGCGAGACGGGCAGTTCTGAGGACTCCTGCGGCTTGTACACACTTCAGGATTTCATCTCTTTCTTTCTCCGTCTCCACACAGCTTGTGATTAACATCAGTAACCTTCCGTCAGCTCATTCTGTATGTGCATAGTTTATGATGAGGCATGTCTCGAGATTCTAGGTAGCAAAACAAAAATGACTAAAGCCCTCTGCCTCACAACTCAATAGCGAGGGGGCTATTTTCTATAGAGATTTGTGAGAGTTGGGGCGGTGGGTGTGGGATTGAACACTTCAATGATTCCCACCTCCTCACAAGGGCGTTAGCGGACTTCAGGATTTGAGTCATGGAGTGTAATTCTGTTGTCCTTTCGGGATGTGCCCCCCTTACCCCCCCTTGGAGTGGGCATACTTTCTCCCGTCCACTCCTCCTGCGGTGCTTCCCTATACCCTGGCCCTGAATTCTTTCTCCCTCCCATGCACTGCCTCCTGTTCCTGGATTTCGCTGCTCTGTAGGGAGAATAGGTGCCTGTGTTGAATTTTTTTTCCCATTCCCTGCTGCTGCCTCCTGCCTTATCTCAAGTCCTGCTATCCTACACCTCATCTGCACTGCTCTTTCCTAGGAGTCCCCCAAAACAGCCTGTCCCTCCTGTTTTCCCTGACGCGTTTCTCTGACTTCTGGCAAGACAGGGGGCTTGCAGCATCTGGGCACCAGGTCTGGGGCAAGGAAGGCAATCCTTCCCCACTGGCATTGCCAGGGTAAGCGCTTGTCTGTCGAAAACGGTGTTAGGTGGTTCTAGATGCTCACAAGTGGGAACTGAATTTGCAAACCCTTGAGTTTTGGTATAGTTTTTGGTGTGTATACCTGACAGTGAAACCACAGACAGCTCAGCATCCACAGGAGTCATCTGGAGAGCGCAATTTGTGGCTGGGCAGATGATGCCTGAAAACCCAGCTCGGACAGAGGGACAGGGCTGTTTCACTGGCATCCGTGTGTAACTGCTTGTGGATTTTACCACCCACTTATCCTGGCTTGATTTATGAATTCAGCCAGGAACATCTTCTGCCTCGGAAAGAAAAAGGACTTTAATAAATGAAGATGTACGGGGAAGAATTAAAACCTGGAATTGCATTAGCAGAGCAAAGATTATTTCTCTTCTTCCTCCGTAGAATTTGATCATATTTGGAATTAACCAAGAAAAGCTTTATCTGAAAGGAATAGTGAGACACATGAAAAATGGGCTGGTAAAACTGAGACCGAAGGAGGGAATGCAGAAGCCGTGCTGCCCCGTGCCCTTGTGCGTGCAGAGGTGCTGGCTGGGTCTGCCCGACCTCCACGTGGGGCTGCCACACTAATCTGCTCTCTGAGGCCAGGCTGAGACCTTCTGTACTTCTGCTTGTGTACCGGCATTCCTAGGTTTGCCATCCTCCCTACCGGCAATCACAGCCTCGGGGATGCATCTGAAATCAACCAGCCGAACGGCCGGCTCACCGTCAACCCAAAGTGTGGAGCTTTATTCCAAACCCACTGTTGCCTGGGCTTTGACTGTGCAAAGCTGTTGTGAAAACAGCTGCCTGCGCGAGGGCTGCAAGCACATTTTGGGGAAGAAGAAAATGGCCCCTTTTAACGTTTGCCTTCTAACAGAATAGGGAGATAGAAGCAGGGGTCCCTCCGGCATAGCAATGCATCTGATACCATCCACTATTGCAGGGAGGAAACTCATTCTTGCATTATCCTAATGATGGAAACTGTCTGCCCCGCTTTGATTCACTTTCAGCCCTGTTTCCTCCGGTCCCAAGTCAACATTAATCTTAATTATGTCTCAGCTAACAAGCCTCTAAGAGTTTATTAAACAGGCTTTTGTGTTCCCTAATTGAAAATCTCTGCGCAAAGCCTTTCAGAGCTGCTTCTGACTCTCACGCTGCTTTGACAAATTGCTACGAGAGGCTGGCGGAGGGGAGAGGGGACGGGGGCACCGTTCCTAACGCCGATGTTTCGCTCACCAGCTGCTGCTGCGTCTGCGACGGGAGCTGGCGGGGAGAGCTGGGAAGTCGATCTCAAACACACCGGTCCTCTTGGGAGGACAGTGGTGTCTGAAACGCCAGTCGTGGCAATGCCTGGTGTACATATACAGCCTCATGCGACCGCTAAATGCCTCTAAAAAAGAAGGGCAGGACTGGCAGGGACCATGCGAGGGTTGGAGGGTTCTTCACATCATGAGACATGCCCCAGGTCCTGTAGCTCCTGCCGGGAGCAGTGAGGTCTTGCAGGGAGCTGAGGTCTTTCTTCTAGGGACAGGAGATTTTTTTCCTGATCGCACTAGCTTTGCCTTTCCTTCAGGCCAGGCCCAGTGTGGCCCACAGGTGTTCCCAGATCTTCCTTCACGGTTGGACTTGATGATCTTAAAGGTATTTTCCAACCTATGACTCTATGATTCCCCCAGCTCCATCATCTCTCCTGCAACTTTGACTTTTCGTTCTTCTGTTCTTCTCATCCTTGGATCTACGTACTACAAGAATTTGCAAAGAAGGTTGGTCTGAAACGATATCCTTTTGAACAGGGGCCAGACCTACACCACCTCTGCTCCCACATCCGTGGGTCAGGATTGGGACCACAGTTGCCGGAAAATAGATGTTCCAGCAAGAAGCCTGCCTGCCAACATTTTCGTTGATAATGTTGCAATGCATCATATTTAATGAGCAAATTTAGGAGAGCTTTCAATGCATCAATTTTCAGATAAGACAGCCAAATGACCTTTCCAACAAACAGCCGTCTGGGGAATTCGGTTTCGTAACGAATGCCTGTTCCCAGCTGGGCTTAGAGGAGGAAGCAGAGTGGCAGCTGCAGCCAAGAGCACACGTAGGGTTTGCTTCCCACCCCCAGGGAGAATCCAGCCCCTGGGTCAGCCCCGTTGGGCTTGGAGGCACCACCTCAGCGTGGCCCAGTTCAGCGTAAATTGGGCAGCTCTTTTCCTGGCCCAGGGCTTTTTTTTCTGGGAGCAGCTCTGCTTTGCAGGCCTCCTCCACGGCTCCTGCAGACCACCTCCCCCAGTGCCGTGCAGCCGTTGCCCCACGGGATCCTCTGCTCATCTCAAGAAGACTTTGCTCAGACTTGAGTTGTGCCTTCAAAAGCTCCATTCGCCTTCTCCAAAGCCCATCCATTGCTCTTGGGGAGACAGGGGTTTCCCCAGCAGCTTGGCGGTGGATTTCTGAAGAACTAGGCAAGCTGACAGCATCTCTGAGCACACTTCATCAAAACATGTCATGCTTCGACAAAGCCTGACAAATTCAGATGAAAATCTGTCCTCCCAGCCAGCCATTCCCAGAAAGCAAGAGACAGAAGCGACACTCCCCAATGCAGTTATTTTTTTTACACATTTCAAATCCAGTCACTAAGCCTGAGGGATTGACTGACGTTTTTAATACCTTGACAGGCAATTCTGCAAATTAAAACTTCCTTTTCAGCTTTAAATACTTCCTTCTTGGCCAACCCTTTGACTCATTAAAGTATAACAAACGTTAGCTCTCTATCTGCACTACCGAAAACAAACACCCACCTGCACATGGAGGTCAAGGAAACCTTGCTCGGTGCCCGTCTGACCTTCACAAGGTTGCAAAATATATTTGCTTGTTGCCATTTCTGTTTAACTCTCCAGTTATGAATATTCATCGAGATTCATGCAGACCTCTCAATGAACAGATTTCCAACTGCTGGATACCAAAGTGCTTTGCTGAAGTATGTGTGCAAAAGTAAAACAAGCAACAGCTGGGATAACGCAGCACCTTTCTGAAGGGTATCGCTTTTTATTCCAATAAAAATGGGTATAAATGAAGGGGGAAAGTCACATTTTCCGTTTTGTACAAGTGGTGTTTGCAGAACACAGCAATTCCAAATGGCAGCTCCCAGGTGGGTATCTCAAAGGGGTCGGGAGAGACCTGGGGTTAATGTGCTTCTCCGGTGACTTCTGTCCTGCTGGGTTTCAGCAGGGGCACCGCTGACTCCCCTGGCATCAGGATCTCTCTCTGGTTGCTCTCCGAGGGAGGCAATACCCAGACATGTATCTGAATTGGGGCCCGAGGCAGGAGTATATCCAGATGGATTTACATCAGAGTAAGAGCAGAGCCTTATTTTTACTCCTTCCTTCTTTGAGTTTCAGCTAAATGTGCCTTTACACAAGCCTCCCTGGGACCTAAGAGACCATCTGTTAAAACCACATCTCCATTCCCTGAGGCTTTGTGTGCTGGTAGCCCCAGGGACGGGGTTATCACTGGGATCCAAATGTTTGCTGCAATGCGTGGTCCTGGCACAGCCTTGATGCATGCAGCAGCATCCTTAAAAATTGCAAGGCCGTGTCTCTAGCATGTACAAATGGTGCCTTTTCCTTGGTCCTCCTAATTGCCCATTACCTTCTGCAACCACACAGAAGACAAAAGTTGATCATTTTATACCGCTGCGTTTTGTTCCCAGAATGGCTTATCCAGCTCCACCATCTCGGTGACCTGAAATGTCTTAGTTGGTCACCTCAGCCTGCACTTTGTTTTCATGTCACATTTATTCCTGCACATTTTTGTACTGTTTGAATAACTCCATCTAAATCCAGCCTTGTTGCTATGAGATGGATGATGCTGTGGGGTTTCTGTGTTCTCTCTCTCTTTCCTGCCGTAATCTCGTAACACTTAATCCTCTGTATCTCTTCATCTTTCCCTGAAAAGTCACGAAAGGTGAAAGCTCTCTCTACTTGCTGTCTTACCTTCTATATCTTCAGCCTTTAACCTCTCAATCCATGTTTCTGACCTCAGGCTATGAGTCGTCCCAAATATCAGATGCGTCCTATTCCCTCAGTCTACTCTCCATTTCCTAGGATGAACCTTCAGAGTTGCTGTAGTGGTTTATTTTTCCCCAACATCGGTAGCGGAAAAGCAATAGGCCTTAAAAGAAGTGGGTGCTACAGGGGATGTACAGTCCTGTCCTCTGGTGACGTGAGGTTGGGTAGTGTGAGGCCAACAGATGAGTTTCCATCTGAATTTAACTCGACAGCCCCCGTGCTGCAAATGTACGCACAGCACAGCCCTGGACCACTGCCGTGGTCTGGGAATCGCCATCAGGGGCGAGTGCCTCAGTGTACCTTCTCACATAGTCAGGCTGTCCCTCTGCCAGGCACTCTAAGGTGCAAACTGTGGATCTGGTTTTATATTCCTTGTGCAAGTGACGAGTGTTTGGATGGGAGGACGGCATGTGCAGCCATCAGCTGTCCAGAGCATCTACCATCAGCTTCCCCACTCTGAAGCTCCAGAGGAAGTTTTTGGGCTTCCCCTCCCAGTGCTTCAGGAGTAAATCCCACCACGTCTTTCTGTGGAGAGTCTGGAGAAAAAAAAATTTCCTCCCAAGTTCTCAATTAACTTATGCCTCTCTTGGCCTTGCCCAGCATAACATCCTCTTGCCTTCTTGAAATTTGAAATAAAAGTGTGTTACGTCCCTGCCCTGGGAGTTAACAGCGTAGCCAGAGAGCACAAACAAAACCAGGGTGGAGACAAAGGGCTTTTAGCAATACCATATAGAAGGTCCAAGACTTCAGGAGTTCAGGTCTGTCATCCATGTTTACCATCTCTCCATCACCTTTCAGTCTTATGTCTGACCATCACGGGTATCTAGCCCATGAACCCACAGTCACCACAAAATAAGGAGTGGGATCAACAGAAATAGGTTTACTCAAATTAATAACATGACGCGTTGCGCGGGCTCTTCCCACCAGTCTCCGACTGACGCGTGTGAGTCCTGGCCATCGCTAACACTCCGGGGCCGTAGCAGCTCTGCGCCACAGGAGAGATGGGGCACGTCGCACCCCAGCTTCTCTGCAGAGCTGCTGCTCCCCACAAGCAGAACAAAGACAGGCGGCACACGCCAGAGCAGCCTCACGTCACGAGAAGAAACGCCAGCTCTGAAGAGACGTGATGACAGCAGCTCCCATGGGCAGGGGGAATTAATTGTGCGGCTTCCAGAATTAATGCGATCATTCTGCTTTCTTGTTTGCGCTGCCATTAAGCCTCACACCACAGGCTGCATTCACTTTCTGTAGCCACATGCGTGACGCCAGTCCCATATGCCAGGTGACAGACAGAGGTCTGATGGGCCTCACATCTCAGCCTTGCAGATATTTTATTTTCTGGCATGCTTGTGCCTGACTGCTCCAGACAGGAACCAGCGCAGCAAAGTGTCATTTACATGGAATATATTCATGTCACCACGTTGGATTTGGCTTTCTCCAGCACCTGTGAAATCTTATGTGGGGGAAATGCACTTGCATCGCATTTCTGACCCGACGTAGCCGTGATATGAATGTGGAGCTGAGTTGGAACGTACAGACCAAGCCAAGCAATGTGAAGAGGGGGTGTCCGCACCCCTAAAATAGACGGCTTTATTGGCAGCATAATATCAACCTTGCCCCCCAGGCTGGGATCCTTGACCAGGTTCTGCGATGCTGGTAGCCAGCATGATAGGCACCAGCTAAAACCAGCATGAATTTAGTCTCAAATCATTTCAGGCAGTTCATTCAGGTGAAATCCACTGCTGTGCAATAGGCCAGAGGGAAGTCTCTGAACCACTTACGTCTCACAATGACGGACCTGGTGCTGGCTGGCTGCACAGGAGTGGATTTCATCCTTTGTGAATCCCTCAAGAAATTTTCCAATAGGATATTAAAACACCTCCATAGTGTTCGGTGAGCAGGAGCCAGCATTGCCAGAGAGGCACTTAGCATTTGCAATTTCCAGAAAGCACAAAAAAGGAGTGTGGAAAATGGAGTTGTATGAAAAGCCCATACCCAAAGCTGTTTCTCTTCCTTTTTTCCCCCTTTTCCAACCATCCTCGTTCCCCAGCCTCTACAATGTGCAACCTGAAAGATGAGGCTGATCCTAGTAATCTAATTAAAATGCTGAAAAATTTCAAAGCACAGCACATGCTGCACATCCAGATGAGAAGAAATTACAATGCCCTCAAGATTTTTGGCCATGCATCGCCAGCTCTCCGATCCACCCTGGGACTGGGGAGACCTTAGTTTGAGGAAGATGGTGATAAACCATAAAAGGTAACTGAGGCGCGTACGACGCAGAGCTGAGATGTTGAAATTCAGTCTGGCTGAGACAGAGCAGAGTGTGCAGTTGCCCCTGGCTGGGGGCTCAGGGCACATATGTGCCACCCAGCCCACGCTGGGCACTGGATGCCGTGTCAGCTGGCCCAGCCTGGAGGATGCTGCTGGTCCAGGCACGGGCTTTAGGTGACCAGAAAACTTGTATTTCATGGGACGCTTCTCAACAGGTACCAGCTATTTTATTTTTAACGTGACAAAACCAGAAAGGAAAGATGCAGGTTCTGCAAAATTTAGTTAAGAATTGCTCTGAACTGATTTCTTGATGTCGCCTCAGTTAACCCAGCTCAGGACAGCTCGGCACAGACCTGCACTTCTCACTTGGCCTCAAAACAGCCCCTGGAATAACCTGCTCTGTGGTCAGCTGGGCTCAGCCGAATGGGAGTGGGGAGCATGAGTTACTCTGTGAATGTTCCAGTTTGAACACTATTTTTCGTTATTTTCACCAGTAAATCAGTGTAGCCTCTTTTGTGTCAAACACATTGGTTTAGCTGGGGTATTTTGTCCTGTTTGGCTGCACCACAGGTCTGAGTCTTAATAGCGAGAAAGAATTAAACTCGCTGTTATTGCTAAGTTCTCGTGAGTACAAGCATCGATGTGAGGAGCACAACAGGAGCTTGCATACACAGGCTTTCACTTATACTTTTCCAGTCAAACCGAATTTCAGAGGGAAATGAAAGCACAAATTTGTGACACTTAACGATTTAGCAAGTGTCATTTCCAGCGAGTAACAATCGCAGCAAGTTGAAGAGGCCTGAAAGAAACTGTTCCCAGAGCGAAAGGCTGGGAAAGCACCACTGGGATGTGCGGCTTGTGCCACACTGTCACACCTGAAATTCTCTAAGGGCCTTTTTCAAGTAGCTCTTTGCATCAGGACTTACTGTGCACAAGCCACTTTGCACAAAAAGCGGTGCTACAGTTAATTTGGTTTGAAGTGCAAACACACAAACAAACTCCTTTTACTCAACACCGGGCTGAAGCTGCAACCCAGTAGCTGGGGATAAGAGATTACAGGACACTTCCAGAGGATCCAACACAGATCCCAGGCAGAGATATGAATTAACTTCTATAATAGCAGGATCCTATTCAACTCATAAATCACTTTGGAACAATATTTTACCTAGAGCCACAGGGTATTGTTCAGTGTGAAGCTAAAAGCATTTGTGGAATTTTATATTGAGTGCTGTGTCTCTTTTTGCACTTTAAAGACCTAATACTTGACTTGCAAGCCATTCTGTCTCTGACGAGTGCCACCTAATAATAAAAGCTTTTGCTATTTTCCTCTTCACCGGCTTAGCGAAGAGCCAGGCCGTGAGTCAGTGCAGTAATTCAGAGGCTGTTGCAGCGCTGCAGGTTCAGCCTGTGGCATCATCCCAGCTTTTTCAACTTCACACGAAGGGAACAGCCCGGAGACAACGGCTCCTGCCGCTGGTGAACAAGCCACAGCAAAACAGGGGAGATGCCTGGGCCACTGCTGAGTTTGGGGACACATCACTCAGTTATTATCTGTCCTGCCCATCACAGGGTTGTCCTGAGATGATGCTGATGGATGTTCAGCCATCCATTTCTCCACGAAGGCAGTGAGCTCTGAGAGCCCAAATCACTTTGCGTGGGCAGAAGAACATTGCAAGGTGCTTGCCGTGGGGGAACTGCGCTGCCCAGACCCCCAGTGGGGAAGGAGCTTTTTGGCTTGACAGAGTATGTGGTATCTGTCAGCTGCGAACACCCACTGCTTTCTTCCCCAAAGCCCCTAACAAATGACACCGCCAGTAATTAAGCAAATGAGTTTAGCAGTTTTATGGCTGATAAATTGTAACTGCTATTCTTAATGAGCAGAGAGACTCAATTAGATGAGGTTAATATACCAAATAAACTCTATTTGCTCCGCTTCAGAACCATCCAAGGTGAAACACCCCAGCACTGAGCACAAAATACAGCCACACCAGAGACACCGATGTTCAACCATTTGCCAACGTGCAAACCGTTAGGGGACCTGTCACTAAACACCTGAAATCCCCAGGGCACAATAACTTGAGTCATCTCCAGTAAGGGCCGGCTCTGATCCGTACAGGCGATGCTGGCTCTACAACCCAGGCTCCATGAAGTTGCTAAATCCAGGCCAGGTTCCCACTGTCTGCTCGGTTTTACTTCTTTCTGGTCACAGGGGCAGAGCTAGGGGAAGGACTGGGGATTATATTGGGTTGAGTCACAACTTCTCCAAATATTTCAGCTGTGTAACCTGCACCAGCCATTCCTTCAGGCTTCACAAATGGGAGCAGGGCTGGGGAGGAGCCCTTGCTGCAATCCTGAGAGCATCAGTACCCTTTCTTCGCCCCTATCCACTTTGGGTCTTCAGAGCACTAAACTCTTCTGTTTCTTAATGAGATAATTTAATGCATTAGCTGCTCAGGTTGCGAAGGTTATGCAAGGAACCTCTATGACTCAATGTGGTTGTTGTAGCATCCCAAATTAAATGTGCCTGGTAGGTTTTTTCATGTTTCCCACATAACATACTCCTCCCATCGCTGTATTTCCATTCCCAGGAGAGCAGCAAAGCTTACTCTCTGCAATGTATAATAAAGCCAAGACGTGCAGCACCGCTGCCAGATGGGCACAGAAACACGGCAGGAGAGAGCTAGGAGGAGCTGGCATCCACATCACCTGTTCCAGCGGTTCCTTTTGTATTTTGTTGGATCTTAAAAATAGCAAACGACAAGTCTTGTACCCAGCGAGCACCACCGCAGCAGCATTATGCTGCTGTCAGCTCATTTCTCCACCCTGGGGAACGGCTGCCGTTAGTCTGTGGTCTGAGGGAGTGTCTCCTACAGAGAGGAGCAGGTTTCAGGGCCAGAACCTGTGTTTGTTCACAGTTGAGTGTTTCCGAAGCTTTTTAATGAAGTTTGAAAGTCTTGGTATTTACCTTCCCTCCAGAGCCCTTTCTGAGCTCTTCCCTCCTTGATTTTACCCAGGACTAAAATTAAAAACGACGGGGAGTCCTGCCCAGGCCACTTCAGAGAAGTTCTTATCTTAATGGGGTCCAGGCACCACAAATAAGAGTGCCAGACACCCCAAAACCAGGCAGACACTGTTTAATTCCCTGGATGCTAATGCTTGTCTGGACCTGCCATCCAAGCTGTACGCTGCAGCATGGGATTTACACTTCACTGTACCGGTGCCTTTTCAATCAACAGAAGAGTCAGAATTCTGCCTGGAAATGGGATGAAAAGCACAGAGAGAGAAAGAGAGGGACGAACGACCTTGTCGAGTAATTGATTTACCTTCTTCCTTGCTTAGAAACAGGGTGATGTGTTTCCCTGGGTACATGCAGGCAGCCGCGCAGTGCTGGCATTTTGCATTAGCAAAAACCCAAACCCGGTGGTAATTCCTGTTTCCTGCAACAGAAGTTTTGCTCCTTCAAAAGCCTTTTGGTGGCAAAGGCAGGAGATGTGCCACTCGCTCACACTGCAGCATCCAGGTCCCTGAGCCAGCAAAAACGTGTCTGCTCCCCCCAGGACGACAGAGGGAGGAAGCTATTTCTTTGTGAGTTAGCTTTAATGCGATTTTCCCTGGAAGAAGGGAGTTGCAAATAGCATTAGGTTGTCATGCCCAATGTATGGCAGCAATTGTCAGGGTGCCCAGATCCTCTGCAGCAGCTTTTGACTGGAGCAGAAAGTGCAGCTGCTGTCAAGAAAACCTCCCTTGATTTGGGCGAAGGGAAGCAAAGCCCCCACAGCACCAGAGGGGCTCCAACAGCTCATGCCCCTGTTCGCCCGTCCCTGAGCTGCAGCCAGCATGGGCAGGGGGGATAAAACTCTGCCCACATTTCTGCTGTGCCCAAATCCGGCTCTCCAAGGACACAACCAACCAGCCCTGGAGCTTTCCCCCCAAGAAGATAGGTCCTGCCCCGCTACCGTCACACAGTGCATGAGCTCTCTCACCCAGGGACTTCTAACTGAAGACCTGGTTAGGCAGAAAGCGTATGATCTCTCACAAAATTAGGCAAAAAAAAAGGAGCCAGGAAGCGTGAACTGGCAGAGAGAGCACACAGGTTTGCAGTTTCCAGGTGCTGCTGCTTGGACCTCTGCTGGAAAAGCTGAAACCACCATGGGAAATGTGAAGAGTGAAGTGTGCTCCACCAAGTGAAGAGTGCTGTGGCAGGGACAGACACGATGCACGGTGTGGGGGTAAGGCCAGGGACCCCCCGGCCGTGTCCTACCTCTCCCTGAGCAACCCATGGGGGAGGGCATGGAGGGCTCCCCAGCCATCCTGGGGCACCCCGGCTCCTGGAGACACAGCCCAATGGTGTAGGAAACACCATTCCCAGCCTCCTAACCAAGCAAACTAAAGGGCAAGAGGGGAAAAGTCATCCATGCCTGCATAGCTTGTAGAGGCCAAAGTCTCCATCCTTTTAGCTATGTATTACTGCCTGGCTTATAAGTGGTTTCTATTTGTTTTAACACTTTCCTATTCTATCTGCTGCATTTTATCTGCTACTTCAAATCTTTGTTAGTGAATAGGTTCTTACCAGAATCATTAAGTCCCATTCAACTCATCCAAACGCAACCCATTAGCTTTATTTGTTGCCTGGTTTCCTTATCTGCATTGATCTTATCTGCCCGTTCCTGTTGTAAAATAAAAGTTTCCTTATTGAGAGGAAGAAAACAGTTTGCCGAAGGCAGAGGTTCCTTTTGTTCTTACCCTGACCGACAGAGAAGGATGCTTACAGAAAGCGAAGAGGGATGAAAACTCACCAGAAAGAGCCTCTCCACCAGAAACAAGGCTGCGGGAAGATGGGAATATCGTCGCTGTCGGATATCCCTGCTGCAAGAGACTGCAGCATCCCGGGGATGGAGGGAGGTGGCAACCACAAGGAGAGCAGGCAGGTGATTAGCACTGTATGGCGAGGTGTGTTTGCAATATTGGCTAATCCACTGGGCAGCAGATATTCACCCACCGAGTGTCAGCCACAGGCCTGCCGCTCCCGCCCGCGCCGCCGGTGTTCTCACGCCTCCCCGACACGCTCAGGGAGAAATTGTCAGGTTTCAGTTTTCATGTGATCACTGCTTTTAAGACTTGTTTACCTGAAGAGAGGTTTCAGAAGGGACTTCCAAAAGCGTCCAACGCATCCTCAGAGTGAAGTGGTTAGTGCCTAAACAGGCTTGTAGCAGAGCCCACCCGGATGCAGCATGCCCAAGGTGGGATCAAAGGAGCAACACTGAACTGCTGCTGGGGAGAAGCGTGTTTGCTGTCAGGTCCCATTCTGAATATTTACAAGCAGAAGAAACACACAAAGAGCTAGCATTTAGGAGAATTTAGCATTTGGAGTGAAAGTTGGCAGAATAGGGATTTTGCCAGTCTCGTTTGGCTGGGAAAAGCCTGATTCACACTACCTCCCAGCCCTCCCTAAGCTTACAATCAGCCAGAAGGGAACTGTGATTACAGCAGTTACTAAGGGATGGCTTATTGCTGCTGGCTGAAACCAAATGAAGGAATTGGGCTATCTTTGAAGAGCACAGTTGAAAGACCCAGCACAGAGCAAGATTTCAGGCTTGGCAACCCTACCCCTGGCTCAGAGAGCTGCTCTGAAGCAGGGAGCAGCAGCAGGATGAGCACATCCTCTCTCCAGGACACCACAAGGCAGATTGCTCTAGTGGTTAACACAGGGGACAGTGTCAGTCCTCTTAGGTCCACTTCTCACCTGGCTCTGATTACTCATTACCATCATAGGGGTGCAAGCAAGGCAATTAACTGTGCTTCAGATTCACTGCTAAACCTACAGCAAGATGAAGACCTAATCTTCACCTGCTGCTCTAATTACTGAGAATTAAAAAGTGCTATAAGAAAGGCTCTCTTAAGGGAGATGAGTTTTGCTTTGCAGCTCACCAGAACAGCCTCACAGAGTCAATGAACTAGTTCAGAAGTTTAATCAACTCAGACAAGGCTGGCAGTACAGAGCAGCAGAGTTTGACCAGGAGCAAGGATACAGGAACAGAATAATTAGGAGAGAAAAAAGGGAGCAGACAGAGGTTTTAGTTTCCTTTATGCCATTTGGCATCAAGAGCACTAAGCACCAGCCCAGACACCGGCTCTGCCAGGTGTAATGAGCTCCAATAGCCCTGTAAGAGCTATTAGCCTGAACACTGGTTGTTTGTCACAGCCAGGATTATAAGCCCTTTAACACCTCTTTCAAGAAAGTGCTTCTGTGTGGTTGTAGCGTTATTTAAAGACTTCACAAAAAGGTATTAAATTCTTTAAGAGCAAAGTCTTCTGCTAGGTCAGTGAAGAAGTTGCAGGACCAGCAATAGGATCCAAGAAAGGTCTTTGAGGAGCACCCTCGCACTCAGTACTGCCGCAGTTCATCACAGGCAACAGGGGAGACCCGAGTGCACTCAGAGCGCCGTGAAACAGCGTCTTCTCTAAAAACTCTGTTAAAAACTAAGGGAAAATTCTCATTTATCATTTTTCCCCAGTGCCTCACTCACTAAACCTACAGGAAACTCACCTTCCCCAGCAAGTCCAAAAGGCACCCCAGCCTTTATCGCTGCCACAGACAGACCCCCAACTTTTAAGGCAGACCCAGGTGGGCTCCAAGTAATTTGCTGCTTCTCCATGTAAAGAGGAGTTCAGGCACCACCCCTAAATTGTGCTTCAGGAAAAGGAAAGGGGAGGGGAAGGAAGAAAAATCTGTGCTATTTTTAAACTTGTAGGGAAAAGAGTGTCAGGCTCTGTTAGAAGTCAGGTGTTTCTGCATTTGAGCTCAGAGAAGTCATGGTTTTAGGTTAAGTCTGCAAGTACAAGGAATTATTTTTCCTGTCTTACACCTGCAGAGGTCAGAACAGAGAAAAATGAGCAAAAGGCAAGTTATAGAGCAATTATGTAGCTAAGTAAGGATTCTGCAGAAATGCTACAACTGGTAATGCAATGCTTCATTTAGTGCAATCATGTAAGGAAGGATAGCGAATGAGCACGTTTGGAAGCCATAAGACAGACTAAAGCGCAGGATGCAATGGGGCAGAGAGATCCTCAGCAATTATCGAGCTGTGCTGCAGGATTTCCTGTGTATTGGTTTGTGATACTGGACGTTGCAGCTGAAGCATATTTAAAGCAATGGGAAAGCAGGCCTGGCTCAGCTTCTTCATATGGGGATTTTTAGTGGGAGCTATTTCTTGTGGCTTTCTCAGGCTTTTCTCAATTTAAAAAAAAAAAAGAAAAAAGTCTAAATCTACAGGAAAAGAAGGTTAAAGGGGCAGCGTGCAGCTCTGTGGTGCATTTCTCTGCTCTAAACCAGAGCTGCCCTTATCGTTCCTGGCAGATCTTAGGATCCCATCAAAGGCTTCCTGGGATGGAGAGCTTGTCTTTCATGCTGCAGCCACTTGAAGAGTCTCATTCTCCTTCTACTTGAAGTGTTTTTTCCTTATATTGAGCATAAATCTTGCCCTACTCCAGTGGATATGGGCAGGTCATTTGCTTGTGCTCTTCAACTTGTCACCTTTTTTCAAGGCCAGATGCTGTCCCAGGACGCTCTCTCATTGTGAGGTGCTCTTCTGGGGTTCTGATGCTGAAGAAATGAGGAGAGGATGTTAGATGAGTTTCTCTCCTCCCTATTGACAAAATTTGGGCTAGTAAGTGTAAATCCCATATGGATTTGCAGTCAGAAAACAAAGGGTATGCTGTCTTCAAGTCTGTTTTAATCTTCCTATGCCAAGCAAAAGAGATTTTGGGGGGGCAGATGCTTCTCATCAGAAGTTTTCCATAATCTTTCTGTTATAGGAGGCTCTGTGCTCCATTTACAGCTCCTTGTATATGATCTCAACTGGTTCCTCTGCTTCCCCTGTTTCTGGCCCTGCCCAAAAGACAGGTAAGGTTATTTTGGCAAATTGGTTTATTGGTGCCTTGTACCACAGTAGCTTCCTCTTCTACAAGGATCCTGGGGTGAGACCTACAGGAGAGTTAATGTTTCTTAATAAAACGCACTGGGATTTATGGCAGCTGAGGCACTTTTGTAATTTCTGTGTAATACTGTTCACTGAAGGATTTGGAAAAAATATTCTGGCAAATCCCTGATGGCTTATGTCAAAGCATCAAATACAAAGTGCCAATTTAGGTAAATAATGGGAAAAATAAATACAAATTAAGTTTTTTCCTTTTCATTTAGATTCCAGCACTTAATCCCCCCCCCCCCTACTTTTTTCTCTTCAAAAGAGAACTGAAAAAGTTTTTTTCAAAGTTTAGTTCTCCAAGCCACATATTGCTGGAAGAAAAGGATTTAAATTCTGTTCCTATAAGAAAGGCCCTGGCAAGCTGCCTGTATGTTGATGAGCTGATCTCAAATATTTGTGCTTTGGATTTGGCTCATTAAACTCCTCTAAACAGGGATGCTTGTCCCAGACCTCGAAGTTGGAAAAAGCTGATGGATGCTTTCAAAAGGTGGCAGTACAAATGTCTTTATACATTATGCTATTTAGATATTAGAAGTTGGAAAAACCTGATGGATGTTTTCAAAAGGTGGCAGTATGAACGTCTTTATACATTACGCTTTTTAGATATTGCAACTTTTTTCCCACAAAGGACTCAGGAGGTTGAGGCTTCTGTTCTTCGATGCTATAAATGACTAATTTGAATAATGTAGGCAACTCAATAACCTTTTTTATTATTTGAAACCTATTATTTGGCACCTGAAACCAATGTGGCCTTAATGATTTACCGATTTATGCCACTCGCATATCAGTCATGAGCATTTTGAATGTGTCTTATTGCTTCAGTAATCAGACTGTTTCTAATTATGTGTCTGGTGTTACGGAGCTACGCGGATATAGCGATATAGAGGGATGAATTTTTGCTTGCTTCCTGGTAGAAAGTAACTTTTCCAAAATCAGTGTGGATTGAACATAAACGCATTCTGGGTGTGGTTTTTTTCCAGTGTTGGATTAAGCACTGTCAATAACTCCAGCTGGGCATGACATTTTAAGACGGCTGGATCCTTTTTTTTTTTCTTTTTAATTATACTCAATGCAGCGAACTGCAGACGGGGGCGAGCCGAAGCTGCGGAGAAACTGCTCGAAATGTGAGGAATGTTAGACAGCCCCAAGACCGCATCACCCTCGGCAAATAATCCCTGCTCCACCACAGGCATCTCGCACGGTCCTTCACCAGTGGTACCCTGCGCCCGGAGTATGACTTTCTGCAGCTGTAAAATCTAGGTCTGGGTTGGGAACGATTCCAAACCAGGGACAAAGGAAGGGGAAAAAAGAGATTTTGAGCTCTTAAACGGCTGAGAAAAACAGTCTGCAAATACCTTCACTGAGTCCAGTGCAGCAGAAAGGTTTCTGCTTGCGCATGTGTTTGCTCAGGGCTGGCATCTCCTCGTTAGTGCTCTCAGTACTAAGTGGCGAGCTGCAAATAAGCAATGCAGCCATTAGGGCTTTTACCATCATCCTAATGGAAACAGCTGATTGGGAAGCTTTTTCAGAAGGAGGGTGGGAAGGAAATGCTGTGCAATGGGCTGACCACAGCAAATGGGCAGGCTGACAGCAGGTCAGTGGAAGAGCTGCATAAAATGCCCTTGGGAATGCTTTTTTAAAGCTGTGCAAGTTTCCTACTTTCCCTTTCCAGGGTTGCAGGCTTTGATGGAAATAGGAGCAGCCGTGGTGTTCCAAGGCTTGTAGACCTATTTTTATGCATTTACATCACAGATAGGCCACTTAAAAGTTCCTATCTTCACAAAGATTGTGAGATCTCAAAGATTCGGTATTTAGTTTACAGCAAGGGGTCATTAACTTCTCTGTCTCCCCATCCTGATAATTGATGATGGCTGTTTACTGGCCTGCAAGGAGAAGAGTTGGTCTCAGTCTAGTTTCTGGAGTCCTTTGGTATTAAAATAACTAAAATTGCCACCTGAGATTGTTATATGCGACTGGATGTTCCATCTAATGCTTTTAGCCCTGTACTGTGAAAAGGTGTA
This sequence comes from Rhinoptilus africanus, assembly GCA_013400135.1. Lineage (NCBI taxonomy): Eukaryota > Metazoa > Chordata > Aves > Charadriiformes > Glareolidae > Rhinoptilus > Rhinoptilus africanus. The sequence continues at coordinate 568,495 of VXBO01007951.1, forward strand.
TAGAGATAAGATAAACAAAGCAAGTGTACTCAAAGCAATATCTTTATTTCAGCTACTTTTCCAAACAGCTGTGGATAGGGGAGGTGCAGCAGCGAAGCAGTTTGCCTGGCAAGAACTTTTCATGTAGCCTTCATACAAATGGCTCGGGATGCAAACAAGAGACTGGAAGATTAGGCAAGGAGGACCTGGGAAAAACGATGTTTCTTGCTGCTGCCGCCTGTACCTTTCCACGGTTAGGTCAATTTTTTAGGAAAAAAGAAGTCAAATCCCCTAAAATATTGCTGATTCCAGTAAAGCACCTTTTTTCTTTCCAGTTTTGTTTTCCACTTTCCAGAAATGAGAGTGCCATAAGATGGTAATTTTCAGACATGAGCATGGCCTCAAATTCCAGTTGATAATGAGCACCCTGAAATTGGATCCCATGGGAGGGCCCACCACTTTCCTTAAAATGGGAAACATGCACCTTCCCAGCCATGCTGGATGTTCTTGTGTAAGAAGTATTGCTGGCAGTACAGAAGTCGAGCAAAGTTATAGCACGTGGTTATAACAATACTTAAAACTATACGCCTCTGAAAGAGCTCCGCCAGATCGATAATGCTGCTATTTATCTAATTCTAGCATTATGCTCTCAGAATGTAACATTACATGAAATGGAACAAAAACATAATTTAGGGTAAATGTACTGTGCAAAATATTGTTCTTACCACTGGTGCGTTCTTGCCTACCTGAGCGGAGCAGACCCGGTGTAGGTGCTGGTAAGTGTGGGCTCTTATTAGCAACACTGCACACTGCAAAGATTCCCGAGTATTATGGCAGGAGTAATGACAATTCTTAACTAGCACCCATTTGAAGATGACCCTTAGATATAATTAAAATGTCTTCTCTAAAGCCGAGCAAAGAGGTTAGATTTTTGCTACCAACTTGGCAAACTCTTCAGGGATATTACTGGGGATCTATACAGGGATGCAGAACTGGGGCCTTCTGTGTGTTGCTCCTCCGGGGCACGTAAGGGCTGAAGCCTTCTCAGTACTTGTGTGACTTGCATCAGCTGGAAGCACAGTCACCTCCATCCACGCAGGTGTCTTTGGCATGGACAAGCAACCCCATCAGCAGGCCAGGAGGCCTGTAATCCTTCTTAGTGAACTAGACGTATGCATTTCTAAGAGGGAAGACACTAATGTATCTACCAAAGCTTTGAGCCTAAAGCTGATGAATGGCTACTCTACAGCGGGCTTGATTAAATAGCCATTGAAGATGATGTAAACATCAGACTCCTCACTATAGATGGCATTTTCTCGCTCCCGCTTGAACATCCTCACCCAGACCTCCTCTCCTTCCTGCAGGTCCAGCATCAGGCTCTGGCTCTGCATGATGCTGCGGTCGCTGGGCTGGGCATAGAGGATGGCCACCTCTTTCTCGTTCTTCATTAAGTGCAGGTAGGTCTCCTTGAAGTTCCAGGTGTGGACGTTGAGGCTGAAGTAGTAGACTCCTGCCACGTAGCAGAAGAACTTCCCCGAGAACATGTTGAAGTGTTTGTAGAGGTTCACAAACTCGGTGTCAAAAGTGACGTGCTGGAAGTAGTCTGAGCTATGAAGGGGTTTTCTCCGACCCACTGAGAAAGCAGCGTAGAGCTGCTTGCAGGAATGGCCCTGTGGGCCAGGCTGGCCTTTCTGTCCCTTTCGTCCATTAAAGCCACGTAGCCCCCTTTCTCCTTCCTTCCCAACTGCTCCAGGGTACCCTCTCTCTCCCATTTCACCCTTCTCACCTGCAAGCATAAAAGAAAACCTTGTCAAACACAAGCATAAGAAGCCCAAGGTGCAGACACATCCTTGCTGGACATGACAAGCAAAGCAGCTGATTTGGGCCTGGGAGAGGTGGTTGGGTTCGTCTGGTCTGCATAACCTGGCTCGCAGGACTCCCTGCCACCTCTCCTGTATTATACGCTTAATTTTTGTTTGCCTGCCTTAGACAAAATATGTGCAATGGAAAAAGTGAGTCCAACTTTCTCCTAGTTTCTAACTACCATTTAGTAATTCTGTGATAACATTTGCATCTGGTTTTTTGGTGTGACCTAAGGCCAGCTTCCAGTGATTCTGTTTTTTGATGGATTAGATCCTTTTGCCAACTCTTCTCACTTGCACACATTTACAGCCTGTGCCACGTCACCCCTTGACTTTCTTTTGGGTAAATAAAGTGGATGAGTTTCTTGGTGTAGGGAGGAGCACAGCTTGCAAAATGAGGGTAAGCAAGTAAGATAAAGGATATTATTATAGTCAGCTTTACCCACCTTTGAGGATGGTAATATCTATAGTGGGCTGGACTTTGGGTACCGAATAGGCAGGGTCACTGCTCATCCTTGTGTACCGCGAGGAGATGATGGAGACAGGCTGCTCTGATGGCCCACAGCACCGCACACAGGAGAGGCGCCGTGGTTCCCGTCTCGGCAGACCCTTTTCCAGCATAGCACCGACATTTGCAGTGGACACCAAGAGCAGGAGAAACATCTTCATCTCCCTCATCTTCAGCAGAGCCAGCTGGACCAAGCAAAGGAACAGAAATGATTAACATGGGGATTCAAATCAGAGCTTCTGATGGGCCATCTGTTAACGTTACCGCAAGGTGCATTTCTTCTGGTTAATTATTAGCTTATCTCGTAGTGGCACCAGGAGACTCCGGGTAGGAAGGGTGCCCCACTGCGTACTGTTTACAAGCAGCGGAAAAGGTAATCCCTGTCTCTCATTACCTACAGTTGAAATGTCTGACAAGAGACACCAGGTAAACAAAAGCAAAAAAAACCAAACAAAACCTGCTGAGATCAGAAACTAAGGCTGAGATGCTTGAAGCTGTTACAGCAAGCTCTGCTCAAGGCACAGTCCCTGCCTGGCTTTGACCATACCCATGTGCTGCTCCTAGCAGAACTTCTCTGTACGCTTTCCATTTTTATTCACCGCAGTGCAGAACGGAAACCCAAATATCTGCACCAAACAGACTGTACTGGGATTTGCTCTGCACAAATCGTCTATTACATTTTCACCTGCTGCTAGTAAGCTCCAAAAGCCCTGAGTACGGGGTGAAATGAACAGAGAGAACGTGTTTCAGGTGGTGCAAAGGAGGTGAGTTTTCTCCAGCTCCCCATCGGCCTCCTTCCTAGGGAGGGATTGGAGCTGGGGACAGGCAACTGCTGCCTCATTCCATGTGTAATTAGTGTCATTCTACTAATTGCAGTGGTTTTTCATACAAGACAGGTTTTGGACCGATGCATTTTGGATCTTATCCAAAGTCCAATTAGTTGGATGGACTCTTGTTGACCTCAGGCTGGGAACAGCTTTTACAGTTCCTGTTCTACCAGCTTTAATTCCTGGAATGGTTTGGGCAGGTAGCAGCTAGATGGCCTGGGCTTTCAGAAATAGCTCAATGAACACTCGGGTCCCGTCAGCAGAGGGAGGGAGACAATCCTGCCTTGGAGCTCTACAAAGGCTTCACTGGGCATAAAATGGACCAGTTGAGAAAATACGAAAAAAAAGTGTCGGTACAGGGCAAGGTACTTGGATTGTAGCAGCATTGTTGGGAGATGCTTTCTTCTAGTTCTTACCTGCCCCAACAGAACTGTCATTCACACCTTTTATTACTTGGTGTAATCCAGCTCCCTGGAAACCCGACAAATACTTATCATCAGCAGCATAATATCTTTCCTTCAGACAGCAGTGAAAGTCCTTTCATCAAATCTGTCATAACTTGAAATGATCTTTCTATTCATAATTGTACCTCATTCCAGGTACAAGTCTGAGGAGGGATTAATACTCCTTTTATATCAGTGTTCAGGGCCTGAATTTCATTTTCATTAAGTCCTTTTTAATTTTCATTCACTTCTTAAGCCATCTTTGTGCCGCCAAACAGGAACGGAAAAGAAATGCAAGTCAAAATGGACAGCAGGCCATAAATAACCAGCCCGTACGTGACCAGAACAGAAAGTTTTGCACCATGGAGAGCATTTGGGGTCCACATAATGTATCTGGAGTCTCCTCTGCTGTGATTAAAGTTTGTGCATATACATAATGGTCTAAAGAAGACCCCCATGGTCACTGAGAGTCTCAGTCCTCTGTGGGACTAAAATCTATTTAGCCCTTCTCAGGAGTGTGGGTAATCAATAACCTGGGGATAAAGTATAGGCCATTGGATTACATTATCAGAACATTAAAACCGGAGGACATAATTGCTCATAATACCTTCATGAAGGAGAAAGAGCATTCATTAAGAGGGGTATTCATAATAGGCAGAAGGGAAAGGATTCATAAATATGAAGAAATTACTTTACATTTTTATAGGCCATTATTCTCCCTAAGATGAATGCCTTTCCTATTTTTAGAAGTGACTTAAGGAAAAAAAATAGTCTGGTTGAAAAATCAGCATTCAGGTTGTGCATATTTTACATTACTATAATCCAAGCACCCGTTGAAGAAATCGTGGACACTTGCATGATTCATGAAGAACAATTACTCAAGTTATTGGCTAGAAATTGCTTTTGGGGAAAAAAAAAAGAAGGAAACGAAGCAACAATCCAAGTCAGTTCAGGGCATCCTGGAGCTGACACTCCTGCACCACATTTTCCTTCAAAGAGTTAGTGAAGTTAGCTTGTTAAAGTGGCAGAAACATGCATTTGGTTGCAATATCTGTGGTTAAGGGAAACCTTAATGACGTATGTGCATAAACAGAGTTTCAGGTTTGCAATCTGCTCATAACAGACAAGAAAGGCCAGGAGAAGAAGTAAAATAGGAAAGAGTGGGACTGAAAGGAGTCCAAGAGGACCACAAGAAGAGGACAATGAATTCAGCAGCATGGGATTATGTTTGGAAGATATCCAGCACAAAACTGGAGAGCGGGTGAAGGAAAAACTCCAAACCAGAGAAATCAAATATGCAACAGGAAAGGAAACAAACCTGGTAAGGATTTCCTTATAATAGGATCATATCGATCTGGAGAAAAGAATGATTTGAGCTACATTTCAGAGGAGAAGCAAATATAACTCTTGTGCTGGGGGGGAAGTCAAATCTGATGCCTCAAAAAAAAAAAAAAGATACAAAAAAGATGACGCTCAGAATTTAAGACCTATGAGGTAAAGTGAGAGGTTGTTTTTAGCCATTTTTTCCCCTTAAAGATAATTATTGTGACCTTATTTTGTCAAATGTGGCGATGATGGATTTGACGTCAGCTGCGCAGGTTTATCTTCTTGGGAAGACAGCAAACAGCAGACTGGGCTTTGCTCTGCTGTGGCCGTGACTCACCACAGCACGGGCTGGGAGGCTGCCTCTCCCGCACACCATTCAGATCCCTGTACCGGGAGAGACATCCATCCTCCTTCCCACCAGGATCCGACACGCTCGTTAGTGCCTGAAATGATGCATTAGTCCCTCATCAAATGCCCCAAGGCTGCAAAACTGAGTACTTTCCTCCTTGGTCATCCTTCAAAACACCACTCTAGAGATGGACAGCAGCGTCCCGAAAGCAACAGATTAAAACTGGAAGTATAAATTATTGTCTTCTGTAGGCGTAACCTGCAAATCGCAACCTGATTCGATTCAGAAATCTTGTTTTTCCTATCAGGTAGAAAACCCCAGAGATGATGACAGACATGCAGACATTCTAATGGCTGGGAGGAAAACTAGTCTCATGTCTCTGGAAACTTTGAAGTCTGTAATTACTTCACTTGAGGAAAAGAAGATGGTCGCAGCCCCCTGTCTCTCAAAACCATTTTTTTCAGTTCAGCTTCTTTGGCTCTGCTTTTAGCTTGGGTTCATTTTGAAACAGTTGATTCACAATTGGTGAGTTTGAAAGATTTCAGTTGAAAAGCTTGCGGCGGGAGGTAGAAAAAATGTAAATTGTTTTGATGCTCCTGACTCTTTTTGCAAAATGCTGGTGAAGCAGAAAGCTCATCACAAGGCTAAACATGCAGCCTGTTTGGTTGCAATAGGTCATTTCAAGATAAATGCCTTGCTCTTCCCATGAGACTTTCAAGCCTCCCCACTCCAAAGCCATGAAACACAGCACAGTCCCCAGCCTCTGCAAGTGGAACCCGGATGAAACCCAGTGTGAAGTTAATCTGATGCTAAGGAAGGAATTCTGCATGTGCAAAACGATAATTTATGAAAGATGAAATGAGATATCTGCGCTCCGTGAAAAGGCAGTTAATTTAAGTCAATTTTGGTGATGAGGATGGCTGGTGGTTGTGTGCCTTTTAACACTAGAATAAGTGTTATTGTTGGAGAGCTGTTTAAATGTAATGAAAGTTTTCCTTGACTGAAACCCCCCGTTAGCTCAGGTTTAAAAAGGCTGTTTGTTTTTTCTGTCCCTTTTCTTTCCTTATGAATTTCTAAGTAGAAAGACAAGATTGAAATATTAACAAAAGGGATTGTTTGTTCAGGTATTTCTGCCGGGCCCAAAATAAGAAGAAAAAGCAAGTGAAAATACCAGTCTCCTTGCATTAAATTCAAACACTCCCATTTGCTCACACCCTTTTGAAAGGGTATGTCTGTCCTCCTCACCAGAGCTGGCAATTCAAACCCTTTAACGGCTGCTGCCCCGCAGTCCTGCTGAGGATGCAATGCCTAAATCAGGGACACTTTTGTCTACCATGCTCAATCCATGGCAGAACAGATGATTAAATAACGTATTTTCACTCTGCACTGACCCTGGAAGTACCCTGACTTAAAATATAATCCATCAAGCTTTTTACTTACATATTTTTTACCTCCCGTGAACGACCTGCACTGAAAGTGCTGGTTTTCCAGTGACACCTGGCATTCCCAATGTCTGCCAGCAAAAAAAGCCAAATTCCTCCCATGCAGGGCTTTAGAGATGCCACAAACCTTTGCTAGGGAAAGGCAGAAGCCATTAGTTCCAGTTCAGGGAGTTAAATGATGTGATTCTTTCTTCTTGTGTGCAACTTGTTATTTAAATATATTTTCTTGACACTATTACAGCTGCAGAGAGCACATTGATTGATTTTTTTTGGTTCATGATTGAGTTTAATCTTATAGCTCAAGGTAGATAGCTTATGTATGAGGCTCATGCAAAGCTTTTTAATGATTCTGTGTACCTGGAGAATATTAATGCTTTCTTGTAAGATAACACATCTGGGCAACACAAATGATAAGAAATCCCCATAATATCTGTAAAAATGCTTACTTGCTCTGCACAGAGAGAAAATAAAACAAGAATGCAAAGCAAGTCAGCCTGGAGGCTGGACCAGAAAGGTTTTTCCCTGTGGTTGCCAACGTGGAGTTTGCAACCTGAAGCTTAATCTTGGCCAAACCTTGTTTGGTCCATCGGCCCTGCAAGCAGCCCCGAGGGATGTATAGGTCAAGGCAAAGGTACAGATATACCTTAATCTACCCCAGCCTGGGTTTTCACTGAGTACAGCAGAAATACATCCTTACCTTGCAGGGATGCTCAAAGAATAAATCCCACTAATAACTGAGCTATTGTGATATTGAGAGTTCACGAGGCAGAAATTGCTCTTGGATCCCTGAGCCGCTCTTTAAACTTCTGCTTGCATTTTCCTTCCTGTTATTCCTAAGGGTTCACTCAGAAAAGCAATCTATGACTATCTTTGCTCTAAATTCATGGCACACAGGACAACACCAGCCACTGCCCATTTTAATTAGTGACAAATCTTAACTGAAAACCCAAGAGAGAAGTTAAGACTAAAACCTTTCTTGCGCCGCAGAGATGGAAAACACATGGATGTGTCAGCGTTGAGCCTCGGCATCATTCCAGAGATGGAAAATATTCCAGTTCTGCTTTTTTACCTTTTGTCTTCTTTCAAGCCTCGACCTCCTCACTGCTCCAGATCTCCGTGCACCGCCAGCAGCAGGAAACGAAGCATCGCTAGGGCCGGGTTTGTCTGGACACTGGACTTCCTCTTGGAAAAGATTTGTTCGGGTGCTTTTTTTATTTTCTTCCCCAGGAGGATCTAAAATTTCTTCATGAGCAGCTTATTGTAGAAAAGCCCAAAGCACTCAAGGAGCTTGTGTGTTTTCCAAGGCAAAGCTGCCACAGCTCAGCAGCTCCTCTGCCCGCAGTGCCAGAGCTGGGCCTGGGGAAGCTCCTCTCCCACAGGATGCTGCGGAGATGCTTCGCTCGAGCTGAGCATCAGAAACGCCTCTGCAGCCATCAAGTGACTTGAGGGCTCGCAGACAAGAATATTTGGAAGCCGAAAAGCAACGTGGCTTAAAAATTTCCGCTGTCTGTAGTGGTTTGCAGATGACCGACGTTAACGCCCTCTTGTCCGCAGTGTTTATACAACGGGCCGGGGTGAAGGAGAAGAACTGGGAGCGCTGCTGGAGACAGACGGGGCGGTTCGAGCCCTGAGCCTTGTGAGTGGGGCGGGAACAGAGGCAAAGCCAGGATCCGGCCATGGAGATGTCCAAGCATGTTAGCTGCATCCCTATTTGTAATGGCCTGGCTGAACACTTGGTCAGTGAGTTTGTAGCTCTGCTTCTAATTATATGGTTTGGTTTTTATTTTCTGGTACTTTTTTAGCATGTGCTTATTTCCAGTGTGGGTGAATTGCCCTAATTCCTCCGTCCTGGGAGGAGTGGTGAAACACCTTCATCCCCGCTCGTCCATGCCCCTGAGCAGCAGCAGTTCATGTGGTCACCACGTGCTCTCTCCAGCTGCGATTCCAGGCGTGGGAAGAGATGAGGATCCCAACCAAACATCCCTTCCTGTTACCTGCACACGCTTAGACCTGGAAGATTGTATGGATTTGACACCGTCCCCTGCAGGTGCTGTGGGAGGAGGGGCTGTGCCTGTGTGGAAACAGTCCCATGCACCCGGACACCCGCATCCTTGCATGGTACTGTCTTTCCTGGGCTGCAACAGGAGCTGTTATCACACTTACCTCAGCACAGAGCAGCAAAAGGATGTTTGTTAGTCCCTAAACAAGCAACTGTTCCCTCTCTCTTTCTCCTCGTCCCTGCCTGCACCACTGGTGCCAGGAATGTCCTGGAAATGGCCCTGCCCCAGGTTAGGCGGCTCCTTGAAAGTGGTCCCATCTTGGTAGCGAGCCCAGACGGTGATTCAGCCCGGCGTTGCCGAGGCACGAGGCAAGTTACAGTCAGTCATTCCCAGGGCAGCTTCTCCGATAGAGCAAATCGTCCTGATGAAGTGGATGGCACCCAGCCCTCCTTCACCCTTCCCAGTGGAAAGGCAGCTTTCCCGTGGCTTGCCACCGCTGACTCAGCTGCTCCGGTAACTCGGCTGTCTGTGTGCCAAAATAAAGCAGGCAGAGGTATCCCTGCGGCGGGTCCCGTGCGGGGCTGTCCCACCTGGGTGGGTGGGAGCAGCAGGACACGGCTGCTGGCAGCGACTGCTCTGTCCCGTCCTGGCAAACCGCGTGGGCTCAGGAACAAGCAGCACATTTCAAACGGCTGCAGTTCCCTGGCGAGCCTGGGGAAGCAGAGTCTCCTGAGAGTTCCCACGTTTGCAGAGGATGCCAGGAAACAGCTCTTTCCTGCCCTGGGCTCCTGTGGCGCCTGCATCAGGTTGGAGCCATGCGGGATGGGGCACCCTCCCCGCCCCACCGCTCAGGCTCAGCTGGAAGCAAAGCCAGACTAGAAGAAAGCATCGTTCTGGAGTGGCTAAGGGTGGCTCATGAAACAAGGAGAGTTAGTAGGAAAAAATAAAACCCAGCTCAGCAGTGACCTGGCCTTGCACTAAGTTTCACCTGCTGCAGTGAAGCAGAAAAAGCGAGACGAAGCAGCGCAGGCAGAGACCACCTCTTTTTATTATGACTCACCCAAGCAACCTGCTTCTGCAGCGTGAGAACACTTTCTTCCCTATAGCAATAGTATTTCTTTTTCCCCCCTACTTACTCAGATCCATTTAGCTTACCTTGTGAGTGAGAACCCCCTGTCTCTTACTTTCCTTGGTGTTGCTTAGCAGGATGCATAATATGAAAGCTGCCGTTCATTCAGGTTTTTTAGTTCCCAGTGGAGGCTGCAGCTTCCTAGCTGGAGTCCAAATGAAACACTGAAAGTCAGTCCGGCTCCTTATGAAACCCAGCAGCTAGGTTGTTTGCAAAAGCAGGGTGTTTTTCTTGTTCCTTTGCTTGCATCAACTCGCGCTGGGCTCCTGCGCTTTCGTCCGGCTATACTTTCCCTAGGACTCGCAGCCAGTCTGTCGGGTTGCACGGTGCCTCTCACAACGATGGAAATGAAGACCAAAAAATTTGTGGATAAAATATAAAAAAAATGTATCAAAAACCACAGACCCAAAAACCACATCCAGTGTTCCAGCCAAGAGAGAAAGTGCTGTATCACATGGAAATAATTTTTCTTTGGGAGATTTCAGCATCCTTTCAGGCAGGAGAAAGGATTAAAAAACAAACCAAGCCCACAATAAAAATCTCTGGCTCTTGTGCGTGAGCTGTAAAGGTGGCAAAAGCATGTTGAAGGGGTGAAGCAATGGCAACTGCCCCTGCGGCGACGCTGGGGGAAGGTGCAGGGGTGGGGGTGCCTGGGGACAGGCCAGCACCGAGGGAAGAGGTCATAGAACCACACAATGTGTTGGGTGGGAAGGGATGTTTAAAGCCCATCCAGTCCAACCCCCTGCAGGGAGCAGGGACATCTCCAACCAGATCAGGCTGCTCAGAGCCTCATCCAGCCTGGCCTTGGATGTTTCCAGGGATGGGGCCTCCACCCCCTCTCTCGGTGCTTTAAATATTCCTCCCCTGCTGTCCTCCTGCTCTGCCACCTGCCCTGCACCAGACCCCAGCACTTCCACACCTCACCAGTCCTTGGGGCACATGCTGCCCAGGTCACGCCGTATTTCTATTTTTTTTTTTTTTTTGGAAACAGTCTCTGCCTTATGTGAGGAGGGATGAGATGTGAGAGCACCTTGGGAACATCTCTGCTTTTTCAAAACCCTTTCAAAGACTTCCCATCCTGACCTAGCCAGGCAGGGGACACCTCAGCTGAGGTCCCCAGAAAGGTCCCTCATCTCTGGTCTGGGTGCTGGTGTGCCCCAGCTCCTCAAAGCTCTGCCCCCCTGTACGACCGCCCGTCCCCCATAGCTCGGAGCCCTGGATCAGGGGCAGGACACAGCTGTCGCGACAGAAAAGGGGGTTTGCACTTCTTTGCAGAATTAAATAAGAAGCAAAACAACCATTAAAGCTGTAGGTGGACCTGAATTATATAAGGGAGAGCTCAAATTGCTTGCAGACGACTTACGCTGGGAATGTTTTTATTCTGGTGGTGTTAAATAAAACTAGCAGGTGATTAAAACAGACTGCAGCAGGATTTTGTTGTTTGTTTGGGTTTTTTTAAATTCAAAAATCTGCAACCAGAGTGATGAGGAGAGGGAATAGGGGCTATTGAGGCGCGAGGGCTGTCCCCACATCAAGGGGGAGGGAAGAGCTGCCAGTGCTGTACTGGGAGGCTCCATCAGCAAGGACCAGTGAGGTGAAAAGTAGAGGTTTGCTGCTGTCCCGGCATGAACCCAGGCAGCGTCCAGCTCTCCATGAGTCACCCTCTGGTGCCGGGCTCCTCCAGCCCAGCCTTCCTGGACCCTCCCCATCCCCATCCCCATCCCGCAGCAGTGGTCCTCATCCCAGCCCCGCGAGGACTGGCAGGAATGGCCACACTGGGCAGAAGCCACCTGGAAATAGGCACAGGGAGCCCTGTCCAGCGAGGGGTGAAATGCGGCTGCAGCCTTTCCAAGGCTGCCAGGAAAAGCAAAATCTTCCTCATGCTTTTTTTGGAGGCATCTCAAACAGTCTCTAAGAAAATAAATTACTTTGCCTCACAAATGCTAACCAAAAGTCATCTTCTCTGTTCCGGATTAAACACCAAATTTGTGTAATAATTTCTCATCCATCGTGTTTCCCGGGTACCCTGCTCCATCTCCTTGCTCTTCTCCTGGCGCCAGTCAGCACCTTTGCTGGAAAGGAGAGGTTCCTTCCTGTGTCCTGCATCCTCCAAAGCCACCCTGGAGTCGCTGCATTCATTTACTTGGTCCCACAAATCACCTGAACTCCGGAAGCAAATATTCTGCATTAATGCATCTGTGTCCATGTCAGTAGAGGCACCACATAGGTGACATCGATACCTCCTCAGGATTCGGGTCTATCTGCCCCCCAGAAGCAGATCAGCAGTGTGTCCTGAGCACCCTGTGCAGGCTTCACAGAGTTTCTTTCCTTCCTTTGTCATCTGGCAAATATTTCTAATTAGAAAACAATTAGTAAATAATATCTATTAGCCCTGCTGAGACATGGGACCTGCTTTGCATCAAGTACGTCCTTGCAATAAGAACCAGTGCAAACCAAAGTGCAAAGGCAAATGCCAAACGCGTAAAGCAGAAGGAGATTGGAGGTTTTTTCCTGGCTCTGACGCCGACAGCGTAGGGTTTTGGGAAAGCTCCCCTCTGCCTTCCTGGGGATGGCACTTCTCTTCTCCCATTCTTCATTGCCTATTTTTAGACTAAGTTCTTCTTGGCAAAAAAATGTGTAATCGGAGTGCAACCGGGAAGAGCTCTGGTTTCACAGGGGGGTGTGAGACTGCCACTGAGAGCTTACTTGCGTGGATATAAAAATAGTTTATAGACATAACTCAACAGAAAGAGTTTGGGGCTCCAAAAATGATCTTAACTGGTCAAAAACTGCCCCAAACAGCCTATATAAGAGATTCTTATTTTTATTCTGAAACTCAGGACAGAAGAAAAATGTTATGGTAACCAGCGCCTGGCATCAGAGCTGGTGTCTCCAGATTAAAAAGGTTTTCTGCCTCTTAAAACGACAGCCTCCTTTTTCGAAATAATAATCGCATTCAAGGAAGAAGGATATTTCTGTTTACACAGCTGATTTATAAAGCTTGGCTTTTGTCCACACAGGGAGCAAGGAAACAAAAAATCAGTTCTGCACACTGCTGAAGGCTTGCAGCAAATTAATAAGAAACTCTGTGTGCGACGGAGCCGAGAGTTCAGGGCATGCTGAGCCCGTCTGCCTCCTCTCTGCTCGGGGGAGCAGGGCAGTTCCTGCAAGGAATGCAAGAAGAAATGAAACAAGACTCAGCTAGAAAATGGACACACTTACGGTCAATCTTAGGGACAAAAATGGTGAGCTGCGGTTTCCTTTTCAGCCTTGGTGCGCTAAAACTCATCTGGTTTATAGGGAAGTGAATGTTTCTTTCTAATCATTTAACTGATGAAGTGCCCAGGTTTTTAGGAGGGTGCTGAATTTGTGCTGTAGGAAGCTTTCCCTGTTCGGGAGCATGTGCTCGAGGATGAGGAGCATTTATGGCTGGGGAAGGGCACCCAGAGAGACACACATACATGAGCTGTTGCTCCAGGTAGCCGATATCGGTGACCCTGCGCTGAACCCAGGATGCGGTCAGCTGCGGCGGGCCGGGATGCTGGAGTCCCTGGGATGCTGGAGTCCCTGGGATGCTGGAACCTCCAGGATGCTGCAGCCTCCATTCCCTGCAAACACACTTCCCTGCGTGGCCAGGCCACAGGCACAGCTCTGCTTGCGTAAAAAGGCATCGGAAACATCTCATCCAGTGTCCACAGGCACGTGCGTCCTTGCTCCTTCTTTCAAGGGAAGGCATATCTTTTTTTTTTTTTTTTTAAAGTTTTCAAAACACACTATATATAACGGCTGAAGTTATTTGAGTTGTAACCAGCTCTTTAAATGAAAAGGCATGTTTTATATGGATTTTTCCACTGCACTGGGCTCGGTGAGAGTGGTGTGTGTTTGCTCTCCCCTCCCGCTCCTCAAGGCCGGGGCTCTGTGCCATGACAAGGTCTGCACCACGTGGCAGAGACACGCACACATGATTCCTATGGAAAAATTAAATATTAAACGAAGTTTCCTCCTGGCTCTCTTGCTGGGGTGTCATTTTGGATCCCGACAGCCCCCCTGGCATTCACCAAAAGCAGCCAGACCTCTGTGGCGTTTAACGATGAGCCCAGAGGATGCAGGGGGGGCTGGCAGGGTGTGCGCAGAGATCTGATTAACGCAGCGGCTGTGCTAAACTCCAAAACGAAGTGGAAAAAGTGAAGAGCAGCTCTCCACGCGCTGCCAGGCAGCCCAGGAAGGGTTTTCAAAGCCTCTAATACAGTAATCCCAAACCGACGAGGGGAGCAGGCTCCGGGAAGGCCTTATAGCGGCTTACCAGTGCCTGAAGGGGCTACAGGAAAGCTGGGGGGGGGCTGTTCGCAAGGGCATGGAGCGACAGGACGAGGGGCAATGGTTTAACCTAGAGCAGGGCAGGGTTAGATGGGACATGAGGAAGAAGTTCTTTACCCTGAGGGGGGTGAGACACTGGCCCAGGTTACCCAGAGAGGGGGTGGAGGCCCCATCCCTGGAGACATCCAAGGCCAGGCTGGATGAGGCTCTGAGCAGCCTGATCTGGTTGAAGATGTCCCTGCTCCCTGCAGGGGGTTGGACTGGATGGGCTTTAAACGTCCCTTCCCACCCAACACATTGTGTGATTCTATGATTCTGTAGCATAATTTAATGCAATAAAATATATATATATTCATGTGCGAGTGTGTGGTGCTTTCAAGTGGCCAATTGTGCAAAGCCAAAAACAATTACGAGCTAATTGGATTTTAAACAGCAGCATGTGAATGATAATTGGGAGCTGCTTAAGACTAATTTACTGAATAGCGTGGAAGCTGTGATTTCACAACAGAGTGAGAAAGTATTTCTAGCTAAAGCCCGGTTCTGAGGGGGGCTGAAAGCTCTCTGGAGGAGAAGAAAAGCTGCCCGTAATAGGTGACGAGGAGAAGCGGGTGGCTTTCTCCAGGCTGCCAGAGCCTTCCAGGGCTGCTCACGCTGAGCAATATTTGCAAAGGGGAAAGGAGACGACCTGGGTAAATATAGGTTAATTAATCAGCCTTCTGGTGAACCTGTCAAAGTAACAGCATTGCTGATGAACTGTAATGAAGAGTTAATGGAGGGTAATGCGGCCAATGCCAATCAGCCAGGACTGGTGGGAAACAGACCTCGTAGATCTAATTTCTATTATACATTACAAGTTTATTTGATGCAGGTATGCAGACTTGGGCAAAACACTGGTCGAAACCTTTTAATTAAAAAAGGGAAATGATACTAATTCAAGCTGGCATGGAGAGATGGGCGAGCATGTTTGCAGTAGCGTGTCGGGGAGGAACGATCTCTTCCACCGGCTGGGCTAACGAGGCACAAGTCAGCAAGAGCTGGTCACGATGAACCGGGTCAGCCTTGCCAGGAACCTGCTGAATAACCAAGCGGTACTCTTAAAATTGACTGTAACTGCCCTAAGCTGCAACAATAATTCATCATTAAACCTCATCTACAAGCTGTCAAGCTTTCAGGCCCTGTTCTGAAACCTAAATTTGAAAATCCTGAAAGATTGGAATCTTGGTTTTGAGTTAAGCCTTTGTTAAATGGAAATGGGAGTTCACAGTGGCCATAAACAGCATATCCATCTCCCTTTGCATAAAAAGCAGCTTTTTTATGCGGAATAACCTCTTAAACAGGACTTAGAGCATGAATTAATTTTAAACTCTGGGCTTAGTGTGATTAGCAGTAGCTAATCTTACAGGGCTTTAGGTGCATGCTGTGGTGCTCTCTAAGCCCCTTCCGTGCACCCCCTTTTGGGGAGAGCAGCACAGGTTTGTAGCCATTCTCAAAGCATCTGTCTGATGGTGGGAAGAGTTTGCTCCAGTGGGTGGCACACACTGTGGAAGTTTCACACCATGGAAGTTTCACAGCATATGGCATGAAAGGTGGCTTGATTCGTTCTGTGCGTTTTCTCAACCCCCCCTCCCCATTAGTTCAAGTAATATTAGGCAATGAGCACTGTTCCTCTCTTTAGACTCTTATAATAAAAGTCCAACCTTGTGACAGCCCCAAATCAAAATAGCTAAACCCAGGAAGAAATCCTTGGCACAGCATCAGCGTTCAGTGTTCAGATAGTTTTATCACACTGACTGTATTTGTACAGAAACCAAAATGAGCTGAGAAGGAAAATATTTCTCTTTGCTGTTTTGTTTCCAAGACAAAAAAGAGTTTTGATTTTTCACTTTCATTTCCTTTCCAGTTTTAAGATTACTTGTAATTATATGGTGCCGAGCAAATAAATGGTGCTCTACCTTTTTGTAAATGACTTGGAAGTTTTCTTTAATCCCTTGGTAGGGTTCACCTGGTATGTCATTCATCACAGCCGTCGCTCTGCATTCCAGCAACTGGGCTCATTTAATTTGCTAGGCTGAATGAAATAGCTTTACCATGCCTGCTTATACAGAAGTAATGATGGGTAGAACCCCGTAGCACATAATAATTGCTATTTTCCGCAGAGAGATGCATGCGTGTTCTCAGAATAATCTTTAAGAAGTTAAAACTCATGAGAGTGAGACGGGCTGTGGACAACAGAGTAAAAAAGATGGAGGGTGGGTTATTTTCCCAGATCTATTATTTTTTTTAATCTCTAGTTCTCAGTTTTAAAATGGTATTTGCTGGTTGAATCTCTGGGCTGTGGGACACCATGGTCCCCCTCCCCATGCTCGGTCCTATCTCTCCCTGTGGGCAAAATGTCCCCACATCTACATCCCCAGGAACTGCTTGAGCATGTTCGAGGTTTGAGCCTCTAACACACTCATCCCCTAACAAAAATGACAGTCTGAAACCCACCCTTCGCCCAAGACTTTTCTGTCGGAAAAAGAAACTGAAAATAGATTGCAATAGCTTTTCACCGGGGATATAAACACACGGGATGGGTCCGGACGAGCCCTTTTGCCTGAGGACGCGTTGCCAGGAGGGCTGAGCTCAGCCCTGCCGCTTCTGGCAGCGCATTGACATGTGTCGGTCACCCCAGCGGGATCCATACCCTGGCATTTCGGGTGGTCCAAGCACACCTTTCCCCAGCACAGAGGATCTCAGGCTGCCTTTGCCTGGTGGGTTTTGCACCGCAGGCCCCCCTCGGCTCCCCCGGCTGAGCCCTGGCCGCGTTCCTGCTCCTGCATGGCTCTCGTAATCTCCTATTAAACACTCCCTGGCTATCGCTGCTCAGGCTTCACACTTATTTCCTGCGCCGTGGCAGACAGGGCTGAAGCTATCGGTGAATTTTGATTCCCTGGTGGCAGTTGCAGAAGCAATGTGGAAGAGTTGGCTGAGATATCAATAAACTAAATCTGTCCCCTCCGTTCCTCTGAGAATTATTCTTCATTTCTTAAATTGAGGCTATTTTAAAAAGTCATAGATTTTTGCTCTTAGCGTTTAAAGAGTACTCAGCCAGAGAGTTTTCCAAGAGCAAGGACCTGTGAATTTACAAGTGGGAGCAAAAATCACTCATCTCTGTGAGGGAATCAGAGATAAGGCAGTTAAATAAAAAATTACAGAATGTGCTTTATAAACAGATTCAGTGCCAAAACTTTTGCTGCCCTCCTATTACTCCTGAGTTGCTACCAACCCCAGGAAGAAAGTCTTTGCTTTTAAGAACTTGTAATTGAAGGAAACAGAGAGAAAAATCTTGAGGCGAGTGAGGGGCAGAGATGGGCAGGGGAAGCCCAGGGCAGCCTGGGCCGAGCCCGAGCTGTGCCCTGACCCAAGGCTGCTTTTCCACCCTGAGAGGGGCATGCTCCTGGCTCACACCAGGCGCTGAGCAAAGTACCCGGACTCAAACCTCTCTCCCCGGCATTTAGTTTAACGCTTTCAATCTTTCTTACCTGCCAAGGTACGAGCACTCCCATAGATAACTCGTATGGCTCTGGTGCCACATCATTCATCGAGCCGTGAATGCGTCAGATGGGAATCCACGTGCTCGTGGCAGCAGGGAGTGGTGATTTCAGCTGGCATAATTTTGGAAACAATTTTTTTTTTTTTTCATATTGACTTGGGTCTCGTTTTTAAGCAGGTGTCGGTAGTGTGAGCCCTGGGTGGGAAGAGGTCTCTGGCTGTTCAGCTGGAGCAGCCTGCTCGGGTGGACCCAGCACCAGGAACAGCCGCGCAGATCTTTCTTCCATGCTGGCTGCCCGACTGAGGATCTCAGCTCAGCGCCCTGTACCCGCAGCTGGCAGTGGCCAAAAGCATCATTTTTCTTCTTGCATCTGGAGAGAAAGAGGAGGAAGGGCAGCACGTAACATTGATCTGCAGGAGCGTTTGACATTGACATATTCCATGAGTATTTTTAGCATCCAAGTGCACTTTCTCTTGGCCACAACATGACACCTGAGACCACTCCTCCAACATCAGCATAAGGGTAATCGTTTTATGACGGGAGAGGGGAGGCACAGAAAGGTTAAATGCTTTCTCTCCGTCTGCACAGTCCGACCACAGCAGACCTGGGAATCAATCTCGGGATCTCCCTGCACCTCCCAGCACAGCCTCGGAGGCTGTCAGGAGACCAGTGATGGTTCAAGGGCTACCTGCCGCTTCTGTCACTCCTTAGCAGGTCTTCCTTTGTAAGGAAGGCAGGCGATGCACCAGCTCCATGGCACTGGCATTCCCAGTGCCCTTCCCAGCTCGGCCAGCACAGCTCACATCCATCACCAGATGTATTTCAGCACTCTGCTTCCAAAAAAGGCTGTATACAATAACTTCCAGGCACGGCAGCAGCAACTTCAGAGCAGGCCAAGGTAAGAGGTGACAGAGCACAAGGACCATTTCAAAGCGAAGGTGAGAAATGCACATGTTCACCACCTGAACCTCTTACTCATGGCAGACCAGCAGCTGCATCCCTTTCTGGAGCCTCACTCAAGCAGCACTTCAAGTCTCCAACGTATAAAAGTTCAGAGATCAAATTCATCTGAATCAGTGCCATCAGTTGTCCCGTTTTTGGGGCTACCACGGCCTCAATGCAACCCTGTGGGCTCAGGATGGGCACAGGACTTTGGTGTCTCCCAGTGCCACGGTGCAATGCTGCCCGAGCTCTTCACAGCCTGCCCTGCATTTACCTCTGAGATGTCACTGCCATGGGGCAGGCAACTGGGATGGAGTGGTGTAAGCAACTTGCAAAATCAGTGGAGTTTTTGGCAGAGAAGAGCACTGAGCTGGAGCTCTTCTGTTCCCACTGGTTTCTGAGAGAGGCTATTAATCACTAGAGAGCGGATAAGAAGCAAAACAATGAGTTTTAACTGGACATCTTGATATTGAGAAATTGGCGTTGGATGGGAATCCAGTCCTGTGAAACGGTTTCAGGAGTGGCAATGATCTCCGTTCTGGATCTCTCAGGTTAATGGCTTCCAGGCTGCTTTGAATGAGGTCAAGTGTGACAATCTAGTTGATTTTGGTTTCTCCTTGGCAGTAGCATAAAAGGAAAGCTACTGGCAATGCTAACCAATGCTATGGCAGCTGAAGGCCTCCTATGGACTGCCTGTGCACTTTCATATCCTATTCTTGCACAACCACCGTGGATCAAATGAGCAACTGAGGCGAGATGCTTCTGTGCTGAGCCCACCTTTTCTTTTGTTAAATAAAAATCACGCCTCTCTGCTCTGACATTTCGCTGTTGGCCACGGATCAAATGCATAGGATGAAGACAAAACTGTCCGTTTGCGTGGCCAGGAAGCAAAGTCTATGACTGATCTTAGCGATGTTCGTCATTAGGCGGGTTCCTGTCTCAGGGCTGCAAGCGCAAAGAGGGGAAAAGCGTCTGCCAGGGGCATGATGTGGAGCACAGAGAGAGCCAGAGCAGATCTGCCCAACCACGAACAGCAATTGCCAAAGACAGATGTTTGTCTGGTCTTAAATTACATTGCCTGCATGCCTGGAAAAGATACTGTCTTATAAATAGCAATGCTTCAATCCCCTGGGGCTCTGCATATTCAGGTCCCACCGGAAGGCACACGGGTGTTAGACAAAACGAGCTGGAAATGGGCTGTGGGTAGAAAGTGTCCGGGGGGTGTCTGACAGTGGGGTATCTTGAGCTTCTTGATGGGAATTTTTTGGTGAAGAGAAGGGGAGTGATTCATCCTTTCAGTTCTGCACTGCACAGAAACCCTGGGAAAACACCATGTTTCTGGGCTGGAAAAAATAATTTTAAGGATTTTGGCATTGAAGCGTGTTTCAGCATGAGTCCAAATTCTCCATGAAAAGCAGACATTTACCATGAATATACAGAAGATCCAGGCTGTAAAGCAGCATTTCCCCCACTCTGGTTCTGCCTTCATTTCCTGGGCAGGATCTCAGGGGCCTCCAGCTGAGTAACAGCCCCAAAGAGAAGCCAAGGACTGAGTGCTCACTGCGGATTAAAACCCAAACAGAGCCAAATTCCCAGCCCTGAGGGGTGCCACCAGGGGACTGTCCCCGGGGACGGTGTGTGGGTGATCCTGTGCTGCGCTGCACCTCCTCAGCTCCCAAAGTTCATGGAGCAGGGTTCACTATTTGCATGGTCAGCCTCTACCTCTATGAGATCCACCTACTCTCAGTGCCAAACTGATGAGTGTGGACCCAAAACTTCACCTCGTGCTTTTTTAGGAGGCAGATGACAGAGCTGTGCTGATGGAACCCGCTTGCACAGACATCCTGGAGAAGCAGGACTGCTTTCTCCAGGGCTCAGCTCTCCTCCCAGCCGTGCTGGCCCCCGCGATGCTGCAGCTCGGCTCAGCGCTCACGGGGGCTGTTTGCCATGTGCAATGGGCTCATTGTGAGCTACTCCCTCTTTCAGACCTTGAGGAGTCCTGTCCATGCTGCTTTCTCTGAGTAGCCATGTCTGCACATCCCACCGGCAGAAAAACTAATGTCGTCTAACATTTTGAGGAGAAGGAGGGGGACAGCCAGTGCGACTCACCCATGGACTAACCTGAAATATTCTGCATTGCAATTTAATGTGATGGAAAGCTACAATTAGCTCTAATTAAGGCAGCCTCATTGCCTCACTGAGAGCAGAGCTGCTGTCAGTTCTATTTTCTTACCTTTCCACAACACCGACACGCTGCAATTCAGCAGATTAATACTCCCGGCACGAAGCGCTCCCCACGTGACACTGACGAATGGGCGCTGAGGTTTTATTACTAATACGCCATGGTGGAGCCCAGAGACATCCCCAGCACCGGCTTCCTCGGGTAGGGGGTGTATTTATTCAGGGTGAAAAGTCAGCCTAGAGAGTGCAGCTGCGGGATGTGCCCAGGGTGACACCTCCCCTGGCAGGGCTGGGAGAAATCCCCCTTCCTCCATGTCACAGGTAGCGATGGGCCCATGAGAGCACAGAGCCAGTCGCCCCCAGGCATTGCAAACTGAGTGTCATTCCCTGCTGGATGTCCTGAAGAGTCTCAGTGACATTTCCAAGCGGCATGTCAGAAAACTGCTAATAAACGGATAACACCCAGAAGTTATTATAAAGCGTAGCTCATACATTTTTGTCTCAGACAACGAGCACCACTGGGCTTCCTGGAAAGAGATGTAAGATCCCCTTCATACCCTTTCTTAAGCTGATCTCTTTGCAAACTCTTTCATGTGCAGATAAGGCGTGTAACCTGCGCTGCTGCCTTAGGATGAGTGAGCATTTCTCTCCTCTGTCCTGCGATAACAGCCGGGGCCGCTCTGCTCTGTATTCAGCGCAGTCCTGAGCAAAGCGAATCACTCTCATCTGTGATGCACTGTATTCAACGAGCAGAGATGCTTTGTTCTTGCAATTAAATGTAATTTCTCTGTTGCCCTAGAGAACACAGAACCTTACCTCATTAGAGCAGCCAGTCTTTTACTGATGCCAGGACAGGATTTTATTGTACCTGTGTTGCACAGGATGCTGAGCCCAGACTTGTGCCATTTCGGGTCATGTTATTAACTGGAAGAACTCTCTTTGACAATGGATGGATTCACATCAGCAAGTATCTTGAATGTCTTCCTGAAATCAATCATCTTTAGGGATTAATACAGCTCTTGTTACGAGAGTGTCTAAGTCTCTGACAATGGCACACTATCTGTCTGCTCCCTCTTGGGCTTGGCCAGGAGCTGGATTCCCCAACACAGGGAATTCCACCCCTTTTTGCTTCTTACTTTGAAGCAGAAAGGAACTAAACATAAAGAAAGGTCGCTATTCAAGTGCAATGCTTTATGTGAATTTCGAACCTCAAAAATGATAGAATAATAGAAACAACATAGAATTATGGGTTTGGGTTGGAAGGGACCTTTAAAGATCTCCTAGTCCAGCCCCCCTGCAATGAGCAGGGACATCTTCAGCTACATCAGGCTGCTCAGAGCCATGTCCAATCTGACCTTGAATGTTTTCCGGGATAAATAATGGTTCATAGAATGAAACCATTTCATTTCAAAATGATAAGAAATCCATGTGTTCCCTCCTGGGAGGGTCACAAGAGGATATTGTGACATGGAGTGGCTTTCTCATCTCCTTTGCAGAGCATTGCCAGGACTTGGGGAAAGGGTCCCAGGCACTGGGCAGTGCAGGAGCTCAGTGGTGACTGAGGCATTTGTCTCCGTAGAGGTAGAACATCCACCTCCCATCTGCAGGGAGATGTGAACCGCAGAGGGATAACCGGCTGAGACCCAGCAATTGCACGTCACCGTGGTTAATGGCTTATTGATGGGGTTACAGCTTTGCTTTCCACCATTAAGATGCGAGACCTGGTTTTAGATTTTTACTAATTTGTTTGTTCGTAACTGTTCAATAGATCTCTTCTGCAAACATGCTTCCATCTCTGGGTTGTTCACAAACATGTTTGCTCAATGTATTCCCGTCCGCTTACTGAATTCCAGCTGTTCATTAGTATACCTATCATATGATATTACTTCTGTTTCCTGAATGGATGCAATAAAATAGATACATTAAATAAAAAGTAAATTAAACAAGAAAGGAAGGATGGGGGGGGAAAAAAAGTTTCGTCGATATTTTCAGGAAGAAGAAGTGAAAAACGCCTGGACTTTACTCTGAAGAGGGCAATCTTTCCCCTGCGGAGGCAGAGCAGTGGGGCAGTGGCGAGGCAGTGGCAGACGTGTACACCTCACCAGCCGTGAACCAAAGCCACATCCCTGAGCCATGATGAGACAAAACCATGGGAAAGCGGCCCAGTTTCAGTGTTCACACCTCCAGCAGAAGCTAAACCTGCTCTGTAGAACCTGTTTCACCCTGCACTGGCATCCTCCCCGTATACACCTCAATAACAGGTATCTCAAGCAGAGCAGAAGGGAAAGCAGATTTCCTATCAGCCCAAGGAGCTTTTAGAATTCCAAGTGGTTTTCCACCCCGAACCTGAGAGAGGCTGGAAAATCTCCATTTTTTGTGAACTGGAATCAATGAACTTTTTAATTATGGCTTGGCTGACAAGCTGTATTTATTTTTATTTTATTTTTGTTTCCCTCGAAAATGACTTCTATTTCACAATGGAAATTAATTCAGTTAGAGGGAAAAAAATGGCTCCCCGTGCCTCCTTTCCCAGGCACCATTCTGGCTGCTTTGACAGGCCAGTCACATTTTCTCCCTTGGGAATTTTTCAAAACAGGATATTCGTGGACACAGGGTTTGAATCCTACTGTGCAATCCGCATTGGCAGATTTAATTTTGCAGTAAAGAAATGTACTTTTTTTGTTAAACAAATCTATTCAAATACCAACGGGTACCTGCCAGATGTGGGATTCATCCCACCTCAGTGGAGCCACCTGTATCCCAGCTGCCCATATCCCAGTCAGGATGACTGGAGCTGCAGACTGGGGAGTATTTCAGCAGGAGCTGTCGCGTTTTGCCACTCTCGCACGAATGTGTTTGGAATATATTTTCAGTTCCTCAGTGCACCTTTTAATTGAATCAGATAAACACGTGGAAAGTACAACGATATTCAGGCGACGCAAAGCGCTGGTTGTATGATTAGGGCAGATCTTTCAGCTCCTCTGAGCTCGCTGACAGTGACTTATTTCTGTGTTTGTAAGTGCCGCTGTTTATGATGGAGGAGTTCACAGGACAATAAATAGGATAAAAAGCCAGGCTGAAGAATTTGATTACTGTAAAATCTATTTATTTCAGGTATACCAGTTACTTCTATTATGGGACATTTTAGACATAATTCTGTGTCTTGAAGTAGTTTAAAGAAGATTAATATTCCATGGAAAAAAGCCTTTCTCAAGTCCATTTTATCTGCTTCTTGGACGAAGTGTGAAATTAGGAGCTTATCCTAAAATCACTGAAATCAAAGGCAGGCCTTTCCCTTGCCTTTAGAGGGCTATGAATCAAATTGGATGTGAGCAGGTGAGCACTACCATTGTAATGGACAGCTGGTGCACGGCGGAGTGATGGGGCTGGAGATGTACAGTCCCAAAAAGCATATGGGTGTCATCTGACAAACGGCAGGGCTGGGCCTGGTGGTGGAGATGCCACCTGAGAGCTTCAGACTTCACCCTAGACATTGCTGCATCAAGAAAATTTTTCCAAACCTGGATTCTTGTTGTACTTTCTGCCCAGCTAAATTACCAAAAACCTTGAAAAACGGGGTAAAAAGAGAACAAAACAGACAAAGGTTCTTTTTTTTTTTTTTCTCTGAAAAAGGAAAATGTGAGGGAAAACCCCACATTGTGGGAGGTGATAGTAGCATCTTCCACTGCTCCACCTGGATCCAAAAGACACCATTTTTCCCCCACCCCTAGAAAAATCCAAGAAACTCATTTTCAGGCTTTCTTACGTTTCTAGCTGGTTGCAGGAGGCTGATGCTGAGACCACCTCGGCTGTAATCCTACAGGCAGCTGCCCCACGGGCTCTTCCCAGGGTTACCGAACAGCCCCCGCCTGAGCTGGCGGCTCACGATGTCCAGTCCCAGAGAGGGCTGGAAGACACCGAATTTATGCACCAGGAAATAAAGCTCTTGGGCTTTTCCATCCCTGTTTCTGCATCATGATCACCGCTAAGGACACTTCTCAGAGGTTTCCCACAGATCTTGGGACTGTGCTCCTCTGTCTATTGCCAGGGAGTAATATTGACTGTAGCTGAGGGGTCTGAGCCCAAAATCAACAATAGCTCAGCCATGACTGGTCCATTGGGATCCTGTTGCTCACAAGGGTTCCTGGTGCTTCCCAACACAAATTTTTGCCTTTCAGTTCCATACTTCCTTTCCAAATACAAAACTCTTGCTATTTTTTGTTGAATTTATGAGGGGTTTTTGTCTGAATTCCCAATGTTAGTCCTGAAAAGAGTTGGTGTTTTATCAGAAACCCTCATTACTGCACATGGACTAAAATTTCCCTGGATTTCTGATTCCTTTTGATTCTCTGCTCTATTGTTCTTTATATTAGACTGACCCTTTTGCTCACTTTATTCAGTGTACTTGTTTTTCAGCAGCTGCCTGGAAAAAATCCCAAAGAAACCACAAAAACCCCTCAACGCATCACTTTTGTGAGCTGTTCTATGGAGGATTTCAGAAAGAAATTAGGAGTAAAATAATCAAGAGGTGGCAATTAATAAAACATAAAAATGATCTTCCTGCTAAATGGTTTTTAGTTACGTTTTGGAAAGTGAAAAACATGGTGGCCTTTGCTCTAATCATTTATCTGCTGGAATGGAGTATTTTGTGTACATATTCAGATCACTGTTGCTGCTGCTGAAGCAGAGTTAATTCCAGCTGCCTGTCAAGGGAAAAGGCTACAATTACTTCCCTACGCTGCAAGTGTCCTGTTCTGTATGTGTAAGAGAAGGTCCTATTAAAGCAGGTCATAATTGCCTGGAAGGGCTGTCCGGGCTTTGGTCTGTAACAATGCCGGTGTTTCAGCTCCTCTTGCAAATCTACGGCATTGGTAAAAATATTTTCCTGGGGCAGCAGCAATCCACGGTACTGATTCTGCCACCCCAGTCCCTTTGGGTTTTCCCACATCGTCGCTGCTGAGGACCCAGGGCACGCACCAAGACGGACACGGGCAGGTCTGTCTGTGTTCGGGGTCTGGGGTCCCCGCGCGGTGTGAGGCTCCTGTTGTAGCTCCTCTTCAAAACTAGCCTGCTCCTACCATGCAAAAGACTTTCTTTCTGGTAAAATTAAGGGGGACGCAGGGTTTGATCCCAGGCTGGGCGGACCTTGCTCCTTTGAAGATGGTTTCTAATAATGGTCCTCAGCAGTTGAGATCTGCTCTGTGATAGTCTGACTTCAGATTATGAGGGAGGCATCCTCTGAGTGTGCTACTGAAGGCGTTGCCTCCCATACCAATGCACATTAATGATACCCTTCAGCTAAAAAACTCACCTTCAATAAACACCAGTTCTGAAATACATCCCTGTGAGGCTCAGCTTGATCAGAAAGGACGGGATACTGAAAGAGGAGGGAGCATTTCATTTCGAGGATGAGAGGACGATCTCACGTAGGAACACGCTGGGGAAACCAAGGGGGTAAATGCCACAGCTGAACTTGTGCTGAGCTGTTTTCTTCATGAGCCCTAAATTGTCCCTTTCTTGATCCAGTTGTTTAATTTAGCTTCTGAGTTTAACTGATCAAAGGACAAAGTGAAACTGAGTAAGATCATATTTACTGGTGGAAAGAACATTTTATTAAATCTGATACATTAAGAGATAAAAAGATTGCTTTCTCCCAAACAAAACACAGTCATGATTTATTATTTTTAACCTTGATTTATTAATGCATTTTGCCTCCCTCAGAAACTCTAAAATTCCTTCTCAAGAGCTGCCTTCACTGCTGTGTTGTACCTTTCCCTCTGCCTTTCTCCAGTTAGTGTGCCTTCCTGTGTACGTCGGATCTGTCCCCTGAGCTATTGCTACCCAGCGCTGCCCCGTCGACAGACGCCCCCCTAAGAGCTCTGCCTGACAAAGCCAGGGCCTCGGCTAAGAAATCTGTATGAAGGCACCTCACTAAAAACATTTGGCTTTTCACCATTAGGAAGAAGAACAATGTTCGGATTAGCATTCAGGCTTGGAGAATAATTGCAGATCGTTAATTTATTCAAACTTAATTCCTAGTCCTAAATACTCCCAAATAACATTATCTATATAAATCTCGCTTGAAGAAGCATAGGAGATATTATTTCCAATGGTGTGACAAAGAGGAAGAGCTTGTAACAAAGCAGAAGTCTGCTGGTTCTGGCTAAAAATTAGGGGAAGCCAAATTAGCCCTGGGAGCTGAGACGGTGCCTGTTGTTCCTCCAGCCTTCACCTG
>VXBO01007951.1:595577-725252 GCA_013400135.1 Rhinoptilus africanus
CTTCACCTGCCCCGGGCACCAGCCGTGAGCTCTGCCCTCCGCCCTCTGGCTAACGCTCACCTGATGCCATGGAAAAGCACAGGCATGATGTGAAAACTCATTCCCCTGACTGCCACGCTGGAAGGAAATCCCTTTTTGTCCCCTTCTTTGGGACGGTGTGTTGGCCAGCTGGGAGCCGTTCTCCAGGGCAGATTCAGGTGTTGCTCCAGCATTTCCACCTCCAGCGAAGCAGATTGCAAATCCTTGCCCTTGCCGCCTGGCAGGACTTTTCCTGCCCAACGCCTCTCCACTCCTGCCTGCCCTGTCTGCCAGCATAGGCAGGTTGCTGATCCTACTAAAAGTCCCCAGCTTGCCCCAGCAGCTGAACCCCCAGACCCTGGCCAACAGCATCCCAGCTCCATCACAAGCCGGGGAGGACGATGCTGCTGTCACCCCGGGATGCTCTCAACTCTCCATCAACAGCATGGCAGCTCCTTGCAGGTTGAAATGTCATTGCTCAAACTCCTGACGTTTACTCACCAAAAATGCAGGTCCCGCTGCACCAGGCGCCCCGTCCCTCACAGTGGTGAGCACCCATGGGTTTCACTGGGTCAATATTGGGGCGTCATCAGCAAAGGGTCAGCGATTAGATGGATAAGCCTCCAAGCACCTACTTCAGACTTAAGCCAGCTAATACCATGGCAATTAAAAGCAACATAGTTAAAACTTATTTAGTGAGTACCATGGTAGTCAAAAGCAGCTTAGCCCACCTCCGGGTGCCTGGTTTTGCTGTATTTGGAAACCAGAGGCCGAATGAAGGGCGCAGGCACCGCTCTGATGGATGGGAAAGGGTTCCTGCTGCCGTTGCAGCCTTTGCCACAAACAGTTCATGCTCTAAATGAAAGGAAAGCAGGAAGGGAAGCAACCAGATGGTGAAATTTGCCTGTGTCTCTGAAAGTGGTGATTAGCAGAACAAGGAGGAGAGCCTTGGTCCCCTAACTCCCGTCCCAAAGCCGCTCGCTTTTACGGTTGTGCAGGGTTTTCCAGTACATGGCCGATTTGTCATTACTTTTCCCGTTTGACTTTTTTATTATGCCAGCTCAAAGCTTCTCTCTCTTGCTGATCAAGTCTAAAATAATTATTATAATCTGAAAAATTGTGTCTGTCTTCCTGGGAATTAAATATTTAAACTCTCAGACAAATGGGCCTTGCTTATTTCTGTTAAGGGTTCATGCTCTCGAATGTCACAGCAAGTTAAATGTACCTTGAAAAATAATCTCATTTCTGGTTACTTTACTTTTCATTCCATTTTATCTCCACATAAATTACCCACACTAATTCAATCAGAGGGTTTGACACCGCAGGTCCCTGGGTGGACAGCTGGGAAAACAACTGTCACCTCCCATAGGGAAAAAATGAAAGCGGCTTGGTGAGAAAAGGTGAAGGGGGCGACCACCTCCCTCTGGGTCACACACCGACCCCGCGATGCTTCTCAGGCTTCCTCGCATCACTGCTATTTTGTTATGAGCATCTTCTCTGCTGGGGAGTTAACCTCTCGCCCCCGATGGACTTGCAGAAATGTCAGCACATTGCAGTGTTCCAGAAGACAGGATAGTCAGGTATGTGCTCCCTGGGGTCTGATTTTATAATTTAATGAGGAAAATTGAAGGTCACATGTTGTAAAGTCAAGCTGTGCCCACGGCAGCAGCTCTGTGGGTATTCCCAGTTGCACGATGTCAAGGGATGGCTGGAAACTGCCCCAGCAAACCCCAGCAGTGGGCTTCCTGACCGGCAGCTTGGGCTGAGAGAAGCCTCCAAGTGACAAAGTCACAGCAATCGCTGTCACAGGCTGTGACTTCGTGGCCCTGAAGGGGCTAAGGAGGTACTGGCACAGCCTGAAAGCCTGTGGGAGATTTCGCTTCTGAATCATTTCATAAAGCACAGTTGGAAAGTCTCTAATTCAGTGAAAATTGGCACATGGCGCAATCAGAATAGAATGGAATGGAAGGGAGTGGAATGGAATGGAATTTCAGCTAGGAGGGACTTACAATGAACATCCAGTCCCACTGCCCGAGCACTTCAGGGCTGACCAAAAGCTAAAGCATGTTATTAAGGGCATCGTCCAAAAGCCTCGTAAAAACTGACGGGCTTGGGGCATCCACCGCGTCTCGAGGAAGACTTTTACAGTTGTTTGACTACCCTCTTGGTAAATAAGTGCTTCCTAATGTCAAGTCTAAAACATAAACTCAGAGACTCTGGATCCTCTGGCCATAGCTGTCTTGAAGCAGAAACGTGCTGCTGTGGCCTGCTATGTACGTGTAGTGCATCTCAGTGTACAAACTCACCTCCAACAGTGTCTCTTTGATCTGGCTGTTCGTGCTGTTTGTGGGAGGAAGGATGCTGCCATTCAGCCATGTCTCCTGGAAGCTCCTGTGGCTGGATTCGGTGGGCAGGATTTGACCCATCAGTCTCTGGCACCGCCACCTACAAGAAGTGTCCCGGCTGGTGGCCCGCAGCACATCGGATGCCATGATTGATTTGAACATACTTTACTGGCAAAGAGCTCCCGGGAAATGCTTTCCTTGAGCTGCCACACGATGCTCGAGGTTTGCTGATAACAGACGTCTCATTGCTTGAAGGCTTGGCTGGTGATGTGCTTTGTTTCAGCTCAAAATGCCACAAAATAGCAAGAGAAGCTTGGTTTTTAGTGACAGAGGGAATGATCTTCAACTGAAATAACTAAAAAGCCACAGGAATCCTTAAAAAGAGGGTTTTGCAATCCTTACTCCAGCAGACCTGCTAGCTACAGAGTCCTCCGCAGCTTTTTCCTTTCCAGCTCAGCATCTTCAACCTGACAGTCCTACAGCACCGCAGCGGTGGGGAAAACGGATCCCTCCTGTTACTGAGAACAGGCACAATGACAAATTACCCATCACTGTGTCGCCTGCTGCTGCCACGGCGGGTGCCGAGCTCCTCAGGAGCCGCTTTCCCATCCCGGCACAGAGCAAGGAGAGCAGCTAATTTTAGTCTCACCTTCCCAGGACTGCCTGTGAAAGGGCGAAGCAGACAAAAGTTCATTTCTGCAGGATGAGAAATTGGGTTTCAGACATCTTCCCAGCTCTAGGGAGCTTGGAGATTTGTTCTAAAGAATGACCATGTTGGGCTCTTGCACAGAAGCCTCTGGATATTCTACCTGGCTCCTGCTCTCCGGCCACTTGGCTCCAGGGCCTGATGGCAGAGGCAGGAGTGCTCCCACGAAAAGGCTTCAGAGAAACCCTGTGCTCAGCAGCTGCTCGTGTGGGAACAGGAATGGAAGAGGAAAGAAACTCCGGGGGAGAGTTTGTAGACAGAAAACCTCCTAAGAGCCAAAACTTATGAACAAAACATCCGTGATTAAAAGAGATTTTGAAAGCGGTAATGCTGCACTATTTCAATCAATTCATTTGACACCCACTCATTTCGAAATAATTTATCACAATTAAGATAGGCATTGTAACACGGCGTTGAAAACTCTGGCAAATTACACACCATTATGCCATTCAGTGATGTTTGCAAGCCTTCCTTTTTTTTTTCTTTTCTTAATAGAAGCACCGCATTTACATAAATCATTATTTTTGAGTGCTTTGGAGACAGATCTCATCTTCAGGCAGGGATGCAGACTCCGGGGAGGGGACAAAGTTCTTCGGCTCCTGCTGGTCCCTCACAGGGCATTAAACCGGGATCTGGGGTCAGCAACAGGGTGGTGGGGAGCCATCTCCCCGCTCCCATCTTCACCCCTAATCACTTCCTTACTGCTAAATGCCTCTAAAAGCCCAAGCCCCGAGGGCCCAATCCGGCACTGGAGGATGTGCTCAAACCAATTCCCATCAAGGTCCAGTGCCTGGCATAATTTGATCCATTCCAGGGCTGCTGCTAGACATAGAAAAGCCAGAGGGAAAACAACCTGATGCGTCCCCCAGTGCTACTCCTCTTCTAATATGCCCAGGAGCCTTTCTTTTTAACCAGTGATAAGAAAATCCACTTGTTTCTTGAACGAAATTATATTCTGGGAGGCTTAGATGGGGAAGTTTAATAGTTTCTGCTAAATTAAACAAAGCTGCAGTTCCCCTGGCAGCCGGGGTTATCTGTGAGTGAGTGACTGGAGAGAAAAATTGAAAGAAGTCAGGACGTTTCGCTCTGGCTTTTTCCAGAGGAAATATTTCCATCTTGAAAATCACCGAGTATTATTTTTTAAGTAGGGGTGGTCAAAAAGGGTCAGGATCATTAAACAAACCAAGCTGTTTCAGAGCACGTCACGCAATATCTTTTGCTTGACTTGTAAAAAAATATTCTCCCCCCCTGCCAACTTCCATTTCACTGAGGCAAACTACGCTGAGAAAAAAAATATCAGCAGAGGATGACAAATGTGTTTTGCTGGGATTTTTTTTTCACCAGCTCATTTTTCCATCTTCCTTTACTCATTACTAATTAAAGGCAGCGGTTTCCCACTCCATGGCCCCACCTTTCACGCACATGGGTAGGACCCACACTTTGCTCATTGCAGCCACGTGAGAGACGGGGCAAATCCTTGTGCAGTGTTTTCCCTGTCCTACCCATAAAGTTTGGAAAACCCTTGTTGAAAAAACAAAAGTGAATGTCTCCTGAAGTCTTTTCAAGCTGTGAATTTGCTCCTTTCTTTAAGCACAAAAAGTGCTCAGGAGGGAACAACATGGTTGGACTCGCAAGTTGCTGCTGTTCATGGGTTTCTTTGGTGTTGCTTTAATTTAATTCCTCTTCATCCATTAGGACTGTAAGCAATGAGAGCAGCTGAACCAGGACACCAGGATCTCAGTTACTCCATTTCTCTTAAATGTTCCTCGGCTCAGCACTCACTTCGTGATGAGCTGTCAGGGAGAAAAATGTAACTCTTCTTCAGCATCATAACCAGACAAACAATTTGTAAAAAATAATCTTTTTGACAGATCATATTCCTTTTCCTGCATGAAAACAGCTTGTGGGCTTTTCTTTCCCCTTCATCAATTCCCCCCCCCCAAACGCTGTAGATGAGGTGAGTGGATTTCGGTGCAGGGATTCAGAGATTAAAGCAGAAAAGCGGAGCTGTTTCGACAGGACACGTTGATGGGTGCTGGTTTCTCTCTTCCCAACCACATCGGTGCCTGGCCAAGGAGGCTTTGGGACTTTTCTTTGAGGGTGAATGGAGCAAAGAGCCTCCTTCGTGTGATTTGTGGTCCATGAAAGGCTGGGGAGCAGCGTTGAGTGCATGGGGCGCATCTCCCCTCGCTGGCCCTGGCCCTACAGGACAAGCTGGAAAGGCTGAGGGTGGAGAGATGCTTCTGATCCTGGTAATAAAAGATGAGTGGAGCTGAAAGGAAGAGGCTGAGGAGACAATTCTGGCTTTAAACTGAATAGCTAATAAGTGGTTTCAGCACATTTTCAGCTGCCTCTGGAACAGCGGGTTAGAAATCAGGGGGAAAGGCTTTGCACACTGAGTTTACCCATTAATAACTCAGAACTGGGTGTGTTGGTTAAGCTGGGCTCTCCCTGCTGCTGTGCAGAAGTCCAGCCCTCCACCAAAGCCCAGGGAAAACATCCAGGACTCGCTCTGCCGGCTGCAAAGCCGGGAAAAGCAAAACCTCAGGATCTGTCCCCGATGAGCTGGGGAGCAGCCGAGGTTCCAGCCGAGGTTTCCCAAGCCCTGGCTGCGGTGAGACAAAAACTGGGCTCATGCAACAGCCATCTTGCTCCCAGAGGAGTATTTTTGTGCCAGTCTCGGCACAGGAGTGGGAATGAGAGAGGTTTTTGCAATCTGCCGTTTATCTCTTGTCTGCGCAGAAGTGTCAGCTGGAGCTGACGGTGCCCAAAGGTCCCAGAGCAGACCCAGGTGGCCTCAAACCTCAAAAACGTGCTCAAAAATCTTCCTTCTGATGCTACATATACGGAGCAGCGTCCTGTGGTACCTGTGTGCTGGAAGGCGTTCGATGGGAAGGTAAAGTGACAGGGAAAAGGCCACGTCTCTGCTACTGATGGAGGATGGTGGGGGCAGCACTGGGTGCCCTCAGCCAGGGCCGGGTGCCTTAGGGGAGACGCTGCTCTCCCTGATTCCAGAAAGCTTTTATTTCAGGTATAAGTGGAGCTGAGCATTCATCAGTGTGAGAAATAACAGCTGAATTGAGTCAGCCTTTAGGCTGGAGGGTAACGAGCCAGGGTCAAACCCTGAGGGAAGTGTTGCATCCATTTTGGTGTAATGCTTCTTAGACTTCTCAGAGCCAGAGGAATTATTTAGTTAAAACTTAGGGTAAAACTCCATCTCCACCTTTCCTTGTTTCCCTTGAAGCCATCTGCTAAAGAAAAATATTGCTTATCTAAACCCCACTTTCATTTGCAAGATGATTTTTAGCTTTTTGCGCTTACCACGTCACTCTATGAAAAGTGTTAGCCGCGATTTTGACTTCAAGAAATATATCTTTTTCCTGCCAAATGGAGTGGTTTGAACCTGGGAAAAAAAAAAAAAGATGGCTGTGAGCACTCAGGAGTCTGCCTCCGCTACGGTAAAGCTGACCGGGGGTGCACAGAGATGGAAAGATAGCGGGTAAGTCAGGAGGGGGAACTAATGAGGATTTTGAAGACATTCTCTACAAAGATCCTATTCTAGACAATCCCAAAGCTGACATTTATTTACATAAAACATATAATTGAAATGTCAGAAGAGAACAATTAAAAGCATCAACTGACATGAATGTCAATGGAAGCAGTACTGTGACTCTCGGCTTTCTGTGGAAGGGGAAAGATGAGGTTGGGCTGGTTTTGCCTTTTCTTTCATTTCCCTAATCTCTTTTCAATGCATCGAATGTCGTGATCTACTAAACACAATGTGTGACAGAAGAAAAAGGTTTTAGCCTCCAACACGTCAATAGATCTTCCTCCAGCAGCGTGGCTGAGGTCTCATACTTATTAGGCAGGGATGGCTTTTTTGGAGTGTAAATGACATTTTCCCACGTGTTCGCAAAGGACAGGAGGCATCAGGTCCATGGGATGCCCCATCACCTGCAGCCCTGCAGATGGCCAGGACAGGGTCTTGCACAGCAGCAGTAGTTAAACATTTATTAAAAAACATTTGCAAAGTGTTAATGCCAGAGCTGGGTCCCTGCAAGCAGGATTTCTGCAGCCCCAGGATGGTGCAAGGGCAGCTGCAGCCCGACCTGGGGCTGGACACCCAGAGAAGGTCCGAGAGATGGAAGACAAGCAGAAAGGACCGCAGTGAAGAGGGCTGCACATTCCCTGCAGGATTTTCACCCAGTGGAGGTGTTTTCAGGTTTCTCTTGGATTTTTGTGGTTCCCCCTCAGTTTATTCCCTCCTCCGTAGCTGGAAGATCCTCACCTGGTCTCTCTGCAGCTGGTCAGACAAGGTCACGTAAAATAATTGCAGCCCGTACTCAGTCCTTGGTCTCCAGCCCATTTCTTTGCTGTAGAACATCCTTTTATTGTACCTGACCTTCAGGACGCGGTTGCAATTCTCTGGCAATGATAACAATATTCAAGAGATGATCCTTTTGGCATTTCTGGTTGATTTTTCACAAATTTCAGGAAAAAAAAAAAAAAAAGAAGAAGAAAAGAACGCAGCCTTTCTTATGCCCAGCATTGTGTGTTCCCAAAGCGACACCTAATGAGACCATCAGCAGGAGCGATCTGTTTGTTTGCTCTGTCGCAGAGCTCCACACCAGCACCCTCCTGTCCTTATGCTGGTTTCCCTTATCGTCATAAGGAGATTTGCACAAGGCTGATCATCAGAGGGCGGTAAATTGGGCCGAAAGCGGATGTTTCTCACAAAACCCTTAGTTCATCGCAGCGTGCGACGAGCTGCGAGGAGAACGTGAGGGTAATCAGAGCTGGCAGCAAGCAGTGGAAAATGTATTTGTGAGAGCTTTGATTAAACTGTCAGCCGGAATTTTGGAGCAGATGCAAAGCATTTAAACGTAGGCTGTTTAGTGGTGGGAGGCCTAATTCTTTTAATTTAAATGTTGGTGTAGGGGAAAAGCTATGGAATGTATTTACCTACACACATCTTGTGCTGCGACGCCAACGGAGGATTAGGAGGCTGTGTGTGTCATCACAGAGGCTTGACGCTCGTGTCTCTGAAGGATGCTCTTTTGCATGCGTTGAAAAGTTTCCCTTTCTTCAGCACCAGAGTGCAGCCACGGGGAAGCGTGAGGGTCACGGGAGGAGGTGACATTTGTGACAAACCCAGGCGGTGGCTCAGCCTGGGCTCGCCCCCAGCCTGCGGACCAGCTTGGTTCACGGTTGGAGCGAGGTGTGAACTAAGCTCTGGAAAAACTTGCACCAAGCAATGAGGTAGGTAATTAGAAATAATGAATGATTTTAGAAGGGTTTAGGCAGGTGTTGTCCCAAGGAAAGGCCGAAATTAGAGATGATGCTTCCAAACGTCGGTGCTTGCAGCAGCAGTGAGGCTGGTGCCTCTGCAGGGGGGTCCCTGGGCTGCAAGTGGCCAGCGTGGTCGGTATCCCCAGGGCCAGTTACCTCTTTAAACCCAAAAAAGAATGGTGGGATGCCAATTTAAAGGGTTATATTAGTGGAAATGAACAGTAATGACTACCAACATGTTGGAATATAAGGCTGGAAATAAGTGTCCTGTTTTGAGCACCCTTAGAACAAAAAATCCTCTCCCCCTCTGCACCCCACACATCCCAGGCTGGTCACGTTAGATCATTCAGTCTGGCCATTACTTTATAAATAAAAACAGAAATGGGGAATGTAGTCTCCCTGCTAAACAAGGTTATTTCCAAACTTCTCTGCTTTCTCAGCGTGTGTGGATTTTTGACGCTGTTTCCACCTTACCGGGAAGTCATTAGAAGAAGGACACTGAAATAACCCCCCGCTGCTGCAGTGTCCCACAGGAGGTGCGGTGCCACCACCAGCCCTCCTGCTCTGCTCCCTCGGCCGAGCACCTCGGCTGGGCTGCAGCTCCCGCACCTCCCGCCGGATTCAACATTCAGGAAAGCTCTTCATTCCCGGTGATTTTGGTGGGACTTCAGTGCGTGGTGAGAACTAAGCCCATGTTAACGGACGCTGCAGATAATGCCACACAGTGCAGGAAATTTACTTACGTGTGAGGGGTCCAGCCTAGCAGGGGATGCTGATGCGGACGGGAGAGGTTTGCTGGGTACCTGGGCTGGCCCAAGGTAAGGAGGGGAGGGGACAGCACAAGGCACACGGGGGACAGGGATGCGGCACTGGCAGAGCCAATTCAAGCTGCCTTTGCCGGGTGCCTGCCTGCTCTGTCACAGGCTGCAGCTTGGAAAAGCATCAGATTTGCCTGTCGTTAGTTCTTTACTTTATTGAAGGAGACAGCTGGAAACAGTTTTGCATCATCAGCCCCAGAGACACAGAGACCTTGTAAAAACCATTCTTGCCTGCGAAGCAAACTGAGCGTGTAATAACTACAGTGACCAAACAGCCCTGTCGCAGCCCGGAGGGGGACAGGAGAAGGGGTGTGGGAGAGGGGTGAGGGTTGATCCTTCCCAGCACAGGTTTCAGGGCAGGGAGCGCAGACCCTGAGGAAGTTTCCATTTTAGACCCATGAATCCCATGAGGCAGGAAGCAATAATCTGAAATTAATTAAAGATAAGAGCTTGCTTGCTCAGCTTTACCATCTCGCAGCCCAAGCTGAGCTGCACAGGCGAAGCTCTGCCCTCCTCTTCTTCGGAAGCCCGTAGAGATTTAACACAAGTTTTCATAGCTGCTCACTTGTTTTTATATGAAGCTTTCCGCGTTTGTTTGTCCGGGGGGGTTGAATGAGTCTGGTCTCCTGGGAGGACAAGCCCTGTTTGTGTTACGTGAGCATTGGGGGAGTTTGCTGACTCCCCCGCACGCTGCCTGCAGCCCCTTCCCGAGCAGAGCTGCCACTGAGCAGTTCGGTGGTGGTGGCCCATGGAAAGCAAAACTGCCCCTCCTGGGCTTTGGGCAGCTCTCGTTAAGTTGCTCTGAGATTATCCTTGTCCTCGGCGCCTCGGTCCATCTTCTGCTGTGAAGCCTCCGCAGCTCTTTCAAACTCCGCTGTAACTCAGAGCTGTTCCCTGTGCCAGAAATAGCAGGAGGATGCTGTCCTGCGAACAAGGAATCCTCTGCCGAAAGTGTAAAAAAGCTGTTTGCTGCATTCGTCGGTCGTGTAGACACTACAGCGAACCTGCCAGCTCTCTGATTTTTTGGCAACAGACTTTGGTCAGCTTCTAAAGGTAACCTACTGCCAGGTTTCCAGACAAGTGACCACTGTGCGTGGGCAGAGAAAGTCTTCCCAGACTTTCACAGAAAGTACAGAGCAGTTTTACAACCCAACTGGCCTTCATAAAAATAAATTGGAATTTGCAGACCGAGATAGGTGCATACAGCCCCGCATTAATCTCTCGCACGCTTGAACCCATTCGGATTTTAAAAGCCTCTCCTATGAAGAGCTCATACACTGCAGCAATCATAAAAATGATCCTCTATTTACAAAGCCTGAAGGCAATCCTTAATCATGAGCCCACATCTGAACAAGGCACTCCATCATTATGGGATAAGTGTATGAAATGGAAATACAGCCAAAGACTTCGGTGGATTTCATTTTATTCAACATGTAATCCCGCTCTGAGTTCTCAGCACAGGGGATGCTTCTGCATCTGCACATCAAAAAAGCGGACACCGACAGCTCAGTGCGTTGCCCACAGCCAGGACCACACGTGCCATCACCCGGGATGGGCTGTCCCCAGAGCACCAGGGACACTGGGCAGCTCAGGGATAAGTTTTTTATGGGTCTTCATTCCTAATTTTTCCTGAAGTCCCTGTACCAGATATTACGAAGGTACCATTTATCACACCATTAATTCCTTCCTCCACCTGTCAGCAGATGAGAAAACTCTCAGACTTTCCAGAAATTAAACTTTGTCTTCAAAACCAGAAATCTCTCAGGATAATAAACAAACAAAAAGATCCTAATGAAGTCAAGAAAATCCACACTTTTCATACAGATTAGCTGGTAGAGTTCAAGACAATTGCAAGCTATAGCTCACATGACAGCCAGCTAAAACATCTTTTAAAATATTTCCTGGTAAATCCTCAGCTTAAAAATCAATTAAGAAAAAAAATAATACAAACCCATATTTATATGCTATACCAGTGGCTTTAATTATTTTTGAAAAATCAATAAAGAAAAAAATAATTACTGAAACTTGAAGCTATTCCATCTGATTCTCGCTCTTACAACTTGTTTGTATTCATCTCTTACCATGTGAATAGGGCAGTGATTACACTCCTACTAACCCCATTAGGTTTACAAGCCCAGAATTTTCCTGGATTGGCCTAAAGCAAGGGCAGACTAATTTAGTTCACAAAAGTAAATTAAACTGATAGGCTTTAATTAGGGAAAGCTCCATTTACAAGCCAATATGGGGCATAAGGTTATTTGTACTCAGCACAGTCTCGAGGGAGATGACAGCACTTTTCTTTTCCTCTCTTTAATGCAACTATCTTAAATCAAAATAATAATTTTGGGTCCTGGGCATATTGTCCTTATCCTATCTTCCATAATCATAACCGAAATTCCACTTTGATTCTCCTTTTTTTTTCTTTAGTGGGGGAGTAAGGGAAATTTGAAGACGTTGCTCCTTTCTGTACTTTCTGAAAGGTTTCTGTGAATATTCTCATTAGTCTAAAGCCCGTTCACTGTATTATTTTTCCCTCTGTTTTATGTCTACACCTTGAGACACACATGCAACCAAAGAAGCAGCACTGTCTAGAGGATGGGGCTAAATGACCAAAACTCCTTTAACACCACAGCTCTGAATATTGGAACACCCTTTAAATTGTTCTATTCTTCTGGAGCAGCTAAAATCAGTTTCAAACACAAGCACGCGGTGATGTAGCTGCACACAAGGTGTGTGATCCACCGATTCGGCTGTAAGATTTGAGCATGACGAACAGGCTCTAGAATATGCTAGCAAGAAGAAAGGTGCTGCAAGTGTTTTAAGAAAGGCAGAATGAAGGAGACTGTTTCCAGTCTAAAAAATAACCTTTAGTAACCGTTTTAAGTTCCACGCACAGAAAAGTATAGTAGAGCCACATTTTTTTTTTTTTATCTACATGCCATTTCTAATAAGGAATCAACATCTGGACTATAAAAATATAATCACGAAGAGAAAATCTATTACAAAAGCAAACCAAATCTCTCGAACAGAGGGGCTGTAACACAGAGGCTTGGGTCAAAAGCCCTCACTGACGCAGCCGGTTTTCAAAGAAACGGTCGTAGCTTTTAGCAGGAGGGCAATTGCCTAATAGTGCTTTGCACATCCTGAGTGAAGATAACACAAATAGCTGCCTGTGAGACAAACAGAGAGGTTAATGGCCTCTCCTGCTCTGGTTAACCAAGCAGGGCTATTCAGAAATGTATGCTGGCTAGGGGGTTTTTTTTGTGTGTTTTGCCTTTTCTTTTTTTTTTCATTCTCCTTGACCAGCTCCTTTTTACAAGTAAAAGACTGTAATACAGGCAACCATAATGGAATTCTGTTCTATGTCATCTGACACATGTCACCTCTTTAACCAAGTGGCCTACTAAGCTAACGGATGAATGACATTCGTTACATCGCTCTACGGCAGTAGATGAATCTGATGTGTTCTCCATCGTGGGTAATAGTTCAAACACATACCTTGCTTCCAGGGAATAGCTGGAACAGATCAAGAGCTCATTTCAACATCCAGGTGCTTAAGTTGAAAGTCACGATTGCTGTTCACAAGCTGTTTAGGTTTGAGGTTTTTTTCTGAAAAGAACTAAATTTATTGATTTGAAGATCAAAAACCCATGGACCCATTTTCAGATTAAATAAGCAGATGTCATGGACTGGGAGTGCTTTTGCCAATAGTCACATTGTCATCTAACCTGCACAAACTTTTTTTTAACTAATAATGTTTGAGCAGCTTAAAAGTCTATCATCTGTTTCCTTGCTGATCATGTGATCTTCTGTCAGACACGCAGTTTTATTGCTCTCATTTCAGGCTGCCTGAAGATGCTAGAAAGCTATAAATGTTATACTTACGTTTCTGTATATTATTACTATTACTCACAATAAATATTAACACATACAGTTTTTAGGGTGAAAACCCCAAACATCACATACTGTGCAAATTATGCATACATGATACAGATAAAGTCTAGATGTAATGAATTACCTTCAAGCTGTGTTTTAAACTCAATATAAACATCTGTACTCCCACTGAACTTTTAAAGGCAAGACTCAAAGCCCACCATGATACAATACTAACGCATTTTAAACCAAATAGAGGAAAAATAACAGTGAATACAGTACTTCTGGGTATAATATTATCCATGTATTTTATATGAAAGATTCTAGATTACATTTTTCTTCCAGACTTCGTATAGTTAGTACAGAGATTACTACTGGTAACCTGCTAATTTGACAACAACAGGGTAGCGCGTGCGATGGGCCATGCACTTTTGCCTATCAATAAAAATACTGTTTGTTTTCACAGCTATTTCTTTTTCTAAATTCATCCGTGTGTCTTCCAGGTTCCTCAGAGTCTGTTCAGATTCCAGCAGTTTTTTCTTCAGGGAATTAATGGACTCCGTTAGTTCTTCAACTTCACTGATCAACCTGAACAGAATTACATTAAGTAATAAAAAAAAAAATGAGCAGAAGCCAGTCTGCGTTCAAAAAGACATATGAACTGTAACGAGAGTAAACATCAACAGCTATAGAACCATAATGCTCAACAACAACGGAGCTCAGAGATACAAAAGCAGAGTTCACTTTCACAGCTTCTGTCCAGAAGTCTCCCATGATTTAGATAGTACCAAGAGTGTCTTTTGCCACTAAGCACAGTGGAACCATCCATCCTCATCTTCTCACACTCTGTAGGACACTTGTACCAAGAATTATAGGATGAAAATTGTTAGGTAAATCACCCAGTTCAACTGGATCAGCATTTTGTTAAGCCTGGTTTTTGCTATCTATATAGGACTCCAGTATTAAAGATGGCGCTTGCACCAGAGATCAGAAAACAGTCTTTACTTTAAAACCATGTAAGCTTATAAAGAAGCAGTAATGCATCATTTTAAAAAAGCAACAAACCATTTTCAAAGCAGGACATCATTCCAACTGAACGTCAGTGAAGGTTAGGTGCTTTACTGCAATCTGCCTGCAGAGAAGCCACATATTTACTTCCTGGGAAAACAAGATCCCTCTGTGCTATGCAAACGGCGTAACTACAAACAGTGTAAGTCTGGCAATTAAACACATGCCCATTCAGCAAAGGACTCTCAATCCCGTTAAAGGCAATGTACATACTGCAAAGCTTTCCCAGGGATGGTTTGCTGAATCAGGCCCTTAAGTGTGCCTGAGACTGTACAAAGCATTTGGATTAACTATAACTTCTTCCTCACTGTATAAAGTGCAGCATATTGGCTTCAAATGGTAGGCAGCTTTGCTGCAAGGATGTTGTAAGACCGAAAAAGCTGATTCCCCACTTTTCCTAAGGGTAGGAAAATGTGAAGGAGGAGAATCAATTACAAAGCTTATAATGAGATCAAAGCTGACAAATGTGACATTCAGACCTTTAATTTGAAAGGATTTGTTGACCTCCAGTTTTAAAAGGGATTATTACTAAAACTCAAATGCCACCAGCCCAATGGCTGGTAGTACTGAGGACTTGTCTCAGACTATGAATATGTGCAGCCTATTTACATTCTCAGCACCTGAAGCATAATTCGTTCAGCACATAGTCCACCTTGTGGTAAACTTCTGCTAACAGCAAAAGGGTTGCAAAT
The DNA here is from genome assembly GCA_013400135.1 of Rhinoptilus africanus. Classification (NCBI taxonomy): domain Eukaryota; kingdom Metazoa; phylum Chordata; class Aves; order Charadriiformes; family Glareolidae; genus Rhinoptilus; species Rhinoptilus africanus. Next base: position 610,387 of record VXBO01007951.1, read on the forward strand.
GACCCACACGCTGTCAGATTTTTTTTGGATCATCTAAATCAAAAAGAAACCACACAGTTCAGAGAAGAAAGCACAGAAACAAAAGGCAGCATTGAGTCTATAGATTTTCGATTTGCCAATGCATTAAGTTAAAAGGATATTTTCCTCACAGTGATTTCAGTCAACTGAATTATTTCTGACTCATGTCAGAATCAAACCCAGTAATAAGAGCTAGAGGCCATGTGTTGCCAATAAAAAGTGGAAAAGTTGTCTAACTTCACTTCTGGATAGGATGGACACCTTGGAGGAGCTGTTTAATCCTGTTTACCTGAATTGTGCTTCGTCTCTGCAGAGGTCTATGTTGGGCCTAAAAGACCTGTCATACAGCCTGGTTTGAGCAACTTTCACGGGGGCTTCTTTGTCTTTGATAGCTCGTTTGAGAGCAGCGATGTTAGCTTCTTGATATCCAATCTCCTTAAGGATCTAAAGAGGACGCACAAGAAAAAAGACTGTTTAAAAAACCATACACATTGTCTCTGTGTGTTCTGTACATCTGTTCATGGTCCTAGTGAGCCAGTTCACGGTTTTGATCTCCTATTTGGCCAGAATATAGAAGAAATAAAAGTACAGAAATAGAACAACTCTTATCAGATACTAAGCTGACATGAAATAGTGTTCTGTACCTGACGTGGATTAAGACGTTTTTCCTAGAGGATAAATCTACTTCTCAAAAGAGGCTGTCGCAACTGTAGCCAGCATTTCTAGAATAACACTTACTTTTTTCAAATGATATTTTAGTTTGTGTTTTGTATCGTCCAGCTCCTCACAGTGTTTGGCAAAAGCCTCGTTAACAGCAGCACATTGCTTCCTCAAGTCCTCAGATGTGTCATGAAGAATATTGTCAATCAAGGCACGAAGGCTGAGGGAAGCCAGTTTTTCCCGTTCTGCCCTGTAGATGTTGTCATGACTGAACTTGGCCCATGTCTCTGGTGTTGAGGCACTGGAAGAAGAGGTGAATAGTATACAAATAAGAACCTTGACCTTGTTCAAGTTGCACTTAAGAAGACAATTTGAAGCTGTTTTTCTCCCTGCAAAATTGTCATCAACCTCTATTTGTTTTTGCTGTTGCATGCAGTCTAGGCTTACCATGAAGGAAGAAGACTAGTCCTTTATATAATTAATAAACTCTCGTTCATCTTTGGCTTCTAAGGGAAGTAATACATGACATAAAATCACCCAAAGTTCTTCCATCTTTAGCTACTACTAAGGCAAAAAAAGTATACATACGCTTTTTTTGTGCAAGCACAAGCAGTTAAGTTACCAGCAAATAAACACATGAATATATTGAAGCTTTTCAGTCTGTGTCTACTTTGAAACAAAAAGAAACAAGATCTCTGGTTACGCTTTGCCATGTTGAGCAGCAGAAGGAACTACACAGCACTTGGGACGCTGTGCCACATGAGCACTGCCTGAAAGGGGAGGGGGAAGCAGCGAGAGTTATTGCAAGTCATAGTAATCCTCTCTGTGCAGAGGAAGCAGCACACGCCTTTCCCAAAAGAATGACATGCCTGCCCACGTCAAAAGGTAAGTCTCAACAGGATTTAGATCGAGCTTTAAAAGTATACAGCAAATTATTTCTGAGAAAAGCTACGACAAACTCAGTCTGCATATAGCAAACCAACTTTGCCATCAGTTCTGTGCCGTGCTGAGGTGGTACCACCACCTTTACTATCCATGTAGCTAGTTTAAAGCTGTGACACTGTATGTGCAAAGCAGCAGCAATCACACCTTTAATTCAGAGCAGTATTACAGCTTTCACTGATGCAAAGGATGTATTGCATCTTACCAGAATTATTTGTGGAGGATAATGACAGTAACTGCTCACCTCTCTTCCAGCTTCACTGAGCTAGGATGGAACTGGATGTCGGTGCTCTGGTTACTGTATTTTCCACATTTATCATCAATGTTGTAGGTTTCAACTTTGTCTGACCAGTCCATTTCACAAAACTCTTTGTGGTCTCGGTTTAATCTGAAAAGTCACCATTATCACACGTTAGCGGAAAACAATGCAATTAACAAAACTATCATCACAAACATTTGTGAAACTAGGCTCGGAGCCTTTGTCTTTCAAAGAACAATGAGAACATAAACTTTCATTTTTGTCCTAAAAATCCTAACCAAACATTCTCACAACTATCCACTAGGATGACAGGAAACCTAATGTGTTAACCAGCACCCTAGACCCTCTATTCTGTTCTGTGCCTGCTGAAGGCTTGGAGCTCTTACAGCCTGAGACAATGGAGTTGTTGGGCTTTGGATTTTACATAACAATCCTAAACCACAGAGGAATTCTTCAGTAGGGGCTACAGCTGCAGTTCTGCAGTTAGTACGGGGAGCATAAGTGGGGGGTTCGCCCAACACAACACTCTTCCCATGGTAACTCATCAGGTGGTGCTAATGGAAGACCCGTCCTCCTCTTTTGCTGCTGTATTGAGCCTGACTCAAACTTAAGACTTCCATAAAGTGGAGGTCTCCTGTATCATTCTCCGAGCCCTCCTATCTAGCTTTTCAAAGACTGTAGACAATGTAAATTGTCCTTGGAAGATACAGGTACAATGATATTCAGAGCTTATACTGCTGTTTTGTTGTCAATTAACTGAGCAGCATGTCACCAAATTAATTAGAACGACTGCAGGTTACAAAAGACAGAGGGTCGTTATCCACTGTTAACACCAGATGTCACTGTCACCTAAGGAATTACAAAGACACTGCTGGCCAATAATAGTATTAGAACGACCTTAAAACCAAAAAGCGAAGCCTAAACTCAGTAGATTGTTCTCACACTCTAGTTGACATAACAGAACTACTTTAAATTATTTTGCATTTATAGACATCCTTTCTAAAAGCGACATTTCGTTTTATCTGGTAGAATAGCACAAACTGGACCAGATTAGAAAAAAATTTAAAACCTAAAATATCAAGGTTTCCGGCAGTTAGCTCCTTCCTACTGATGCACCTTAGAATTTGAGTAAAATCTTTCCAAAGGGCTTTTTATACATTAAAAGCAAATATTCCTTTTGAAATGCAATGAACATTCATGCTGATACAGAAGATAGAGTGAAGTTTCGTATTTTAAGTTCGTACTGACATCTGGTGGCAAAACCCCCTCATCTTGAAAAGGTCCTTTGATCAGATAAATTATTTTAAAAGCTTCTATGCTACAAATAAATCATCAGGTGCAACAAGGCAGAGTGATATCCAGATAGGCACTCAAGTTTAGTGTTGGAAAATTGGAGAACCGAATACACAGACTGGAAATCAGGGCTGAAAATCTACAGCATGATTTTAGGGTACGGCTCTTCTCTTACCTTACCCTACTTGAAAATCCTGACGTTCCATCACTGAGTACCTCTTTTCAGGTTTAACTGAAATTCCTGTGGCTCATAAACCTGGCATGAGAATGAACTTAACCACTGGGCACTGTACCCCTATATGTTGGGAATTATTTGACTATACAAATTAGCTGCTAAGGTATCATGAAAAATGTCTTACCGCATCTGGTTGCTAGCTTGCACCAAAGTTCTTTTCAAAAGCTCCTGGATATTTCTGACGAGCTCAGCTTCCTAGGTAAAAACATTGAGAATTCGGTGATATCCAGTGCAGTATCTGCTACCCTGCAGAGCAATTTGATTTCAATTGTTGTGGAGAAATACTTCAATCTTCCACTCTTTACCCACTCTTACCATATTATTGCAAGACAAAATCTTCTGAAGAGTTAGCAGATACGGAGGTAACTCAGGTACAAGCCTAGGGCAGCAGCAATACTTTGAATATTTCTAAAGCCTGGGGATTCATTACTTTCATATTGCATGTATGTTCCTATGAAAAAAAAAAATCTATGTTCTATCAGATTAAACAGAATATCTGAATTACTTGCACAGCCTTGAAGTAGGGGAAAAAAGGCACCAGCACCACGCTCAGGAGGAGACCAGGGGCACTGCCTCGCACAAAGGCAAAGTGCCATTTTAACCCTGAGCAGGACACTGTCCCCCAGGCACAGCCCCAGAGCTCAGGGGCTGCTGCCTCGCACCAGGACGTGACGCAGCAGAGCAGCTTCTCTGGCAGGACACTGGCTTCCAGAACCTGCTGTGTCCTTGCAGACACCTTCAGAGCCTGCTGCCTTGTCTGTAGTAAGCATTTTTTATCTTTACGCGAGGCAGAGGCTTCCCATCAGATTCCTGCAGATCTCCAAAAACACAGTTTGTCTGAAACACGGTGACAAGGTATTTAACATAAAGGAGTGGCAGTATCATAATCTTCTGTTGGTCTGACTCCTTTGAATGCTTTGTATTAACTAAAAGTAGAAGTTCCTACTCCATGATTTAAACAGTCACTGTCTGCTTCAGCAGGTATAGGAAAGCTGTCAGAACATTAAACCCCATGATTTTTTACTAGATCTATTTATTCCAGAGCCCATTTTGCCTCTGATGATGGTCAGTATCAAGGACTGCAGAATTATCTCAGATACACAATGTTGTTTGAGGGGTTAATTTCCTCTCGGTTGCAAGAGTGACTCTGCAAAGTCACAAAGCTTTGCCTCACCTTGATAAGAGATCCCACGTCTGAAGTTTCAGCGCAAGCTGGTTTTAGCAGGAACGTTGAGTTCAACACAAACGGGATCAAACCAAAACCGACCATACTTTCTAATAATCTCTTGTTGAACAAAAAGCACAAAAAGTGCTCATTTTTGACTGCAATAATGCTGCTGTAGGGATTAACTATCAATGCTCTATGAAGTGACTTTACTGACCTGGTGATTACATATTATTATATAAAAGCCAGTCCAGCAAGCACTTTCTTCTTTATTATTTAAAGGAATTTAATATTTGAGGCTCGGATATTAAAAAGAGCTTTTGTATATGAAAACCTCCTAATTAATTTTGCTGGCTTACATCAACAGCAGTCATCCAATGACAGCTAAGGGAGTATATACTTACTAATAAACTTTATTCCCAGAACACTGCTGGCACTCCTTGATCCTTGCACTGTTTTTAACAAATAAATGAGGGCGTGTATCCCTCCAGTGTCAGTTTCTCCATCATAAGAAACCAGCAGGGACCATAAAAAAACCCCGTTTTATTCTAAATGGAAAAGGACAATCATGACTGGAAAGAAAATATTATTTTTAAGGCTCAAAAAGAGAACAATTCAAATAAGGGAGGAAGTCTTAAAATAGCTGAGTTGTCAAAGTAAAAATTCAAAGGATTTTAAAGGGTTAGAAAGATCCAGCACTCAAAATTACATTGGTAGTAATTGATATCATGTTGTGTTTGGAAGTCAGTTTCCATGTAAATAAAGAGAAAACCAGTTTCCTGTGAGTAATGTGCACAATTGTACATGAGAAAAGTCTTCCTTTAGCAATTAAGGTCTCTCACACGGAAAGAGTGAAATAATGCAAAAATAAAGAATTCCCTTGTTGAATGACCTAAAATAAAATTTAAAAATGGATTCCCCATTGAGGAGATATGCATTCAGATATGACATTTAAAACTGACGATACGGCTCTCACAATTAGTGGCAGTCTAAGACTAGTTAAACTGAATAAGCAGGGATAAATGATGACGAATTTTCAATGCTTATCTTCTAAATGATTTCTCTTAACTTTTAAAACAGTTAAAAAGTCAGATTACGTGGCCGGGATGAGCTGTGGCACTAGGCTGAAGATGAAGATCCTTTCGTCTCGGTTCCTCACTCCTAGCTGGACCCACGGCTGTGGCTGGCTCATGGGATCAATGGGGGAGAAGGCCTACATTACTGAATGTCTGCCAGGTCGCGCTACCTGCCGAGGAGCAGGAGCCGGGAATCTCATACTCCACGGGGAGGACTTCTAAAATGCCATATCTGCTCCTTCACATTTTTTTTGCAGAGTAAATTCCATCAACACCCATCGCAGAGAAAGCTGCAGCCGGGGGCACGGTTCTCCCGGGCTGTGTGATTTCAGCCATAAAAATGGGGATGATTCCACATTAAAATCCTGGGGGCAGAGCTGGGATTTACCAAGTGGCAGAATCGATGACCTTTATTTCATCTGTCCACCGAGTTCCGCTGGCCGTTCATTTGAAGGCCCAGGCTGTATTAAGAGAGTAAAAGCATGTGAAAGATATTTAGTAACTAGTAGCATCTCTGGTTCAGACGACAACATTAACATAGATTTGCATTTCTTCAGTTCATGAGAGGACTTGGTGGATGAAATGTCTTTTTTTTCTCCTTATTTTTCCCATCTATGTCTTCATGTGCTGTCTATTAAAATGAAATACTGTCAAAGCTGAAGTGATCTTGGCTTCTCTTCAGCTGCCTTCTCCACGGTTAATACTAATAATAAACCCCTGTTATCATAAATGGTTGTCAATCAACAGGGGGAGAACATTTTATAGTTTAAATGACATTTATTTTTATTACAGTATTTAATGTTTATAATGCAAAAGTTGGATTTTCCTCAACTCTAGTGATAAAACCATCCCAGTTCATGACTTCGTAAATGTTTAATTAATGGTGCAAAGAAAATGTTTAAGAGCAGATGTTTGTGCCTTCCATGAATTTACAAGTCCTTTTTTTTTTTTTCAGCCTGTCTTTTTACATCAGTGACTTGCAGATGTCAGCAACGTCTAAATACGGCACCCAGGGCCAGAACAACATAGTGAGAGAGCAGCTCAGAGGAACCGGTGGAGCCCCGTGAGAGAGGCTGTGCAGTCGCCCCTGATTACAGATCCAGCTGCATCCATCCATCAGTAACAACATGACACCAGATGTCCACAGCAAATAAAAGCAAGTTATCTTACAGATCTTGCTAGATTTAGACCCTCAAAGAGCACGTAACGGGAAGACTGTTATTCGTTACAGCTGGGAGTGAAAGTAGGTAACAGTCTTCAAAACCTCAGCTCTGTGAATGGCCTTTTTCCTGATGGTCTCCAAGAGTCATCTCAAAATCGACCGTCTGCAGATGTTGAGAATAAGCACCGCACTCTTAACTGAGTTGTCTATGTACAGGACGGTCCTATTCTGCGCTGGTTCACTTGGCAAACCTACAGATCACGGTGTTTGGAAATGGTATTCTGTTGTTTTCCTTGCCCCATTATTGCAGTTAGCAGGAATATATACATATGTATAGTTTTCCACTTTTTTAAACTTTAATCTTGCACAGTTGACAGGATCTTGGCTAATGCCTTTGTCTTCAGCATCGGGGAATAGCTGTGGCTGACTTCATTGTTGAAGCAAATGCACAACAAATCAACACTTTGAGTCAAATACAGTTCTAGGGTAAAAAACCGGCATAAATGTAAGTACATCTGCTTATGCCACAGCCATATCTGTCACTCTGTTAATGAACCTGAACAATGGACATGCAGAAATAACCTTGAAATGCAGAATATACGCAGTTGAAACATTATTTACAGTATAACACCATGTGGCAAGTCCTTTGCTAGGGCTTACGTTGTCAATATTGAATGTGTGCACATAAACATACTAAACTGATGCAAAGGGGATTCAGAGGAGATGTCATGTAGGTTATGAAAGTCAAAACTCACACAAAACAGATGCATGTACTGCTTTTTCTGAATTCAGTTACTTTCAATGCAGCAGTGCAACTAAATGAAATTATTCTACTTGAGAAATTTTATCTTCTTTTTAGTCATCAAAGATCCTTCTTTATTGGAAAAAAACAATTGTGTCCTTCAGCTTCTTTATCTTAACCAGAAGTGCATAAAGAAAAGATTAATACGTTGTTAAGTGGAGTCAATGAACTTCTCAGGAACAGCTGATTTTACTGTGCATGTGAGGAGCTTTCACTTAAATACCCTCATCCCTCATTCCAGCAGTAGCTGTTTAGTGATGGCATCACAACAGATGAACTAAATATGATTCCATGCTGGAAAGCAAATGGGACAGATGAGTTGGAGCCCAGACTCCTTAAAAAAAATAATGTTTCGCAAAAAAATAGGAAAACACCAAATCTTATCTGGATGCATAAAACCTTCATCAGAGGTAGTTCTGTTTTCTTTGTGAATCATATGAAGTGATTCCTACTGATAATAAAAGTGCAATTACATGCAGAGATTCAAAACTGCCTGTATTTGATGCTGTCTCTTTAAATGTCACCTGCCACGGGGATGCTGAAAAGTGGTTATCTTAGCAGGATGCTCTGGGAACTGGAAAATTTCTTCATTGCTGCAGAAAGAGAAAGCAGGAACACAAACTATGTCCTATTAAAAGCTTTTCCGTGACTATGTGAAATGCAGTCCCTTGTCCAGACACACTCTTCCCTCAGATGCAGATTCCCCCATGCTTGTGTCCATGGGAGCTGGCAGGAACACGGCAAAGATACCAGAGAATGACGCCAGCGCAAGCCTGGGCTGCTCGTAGGAGAGGAATGATTTCAAAGGAAGGCAAATGCCCTAGAATATCAATTAACTGTGTAATTAAAACTGCAAGGAAAATAATGTCTGTTTCCTCACATGGCTGACTTGTAGAAACTGTTTCTTCTTTTTCTCAGTTTTTGCATGGGAAGAGAATAAATTACTCCTGATCTCCCTTGAATTTCTTAAGAAAAGTGGCTGGGCACGTAAGCAACATTCAGAAAAAGTATGTCAGTACTTTAGTGATGAAATTTGCATAACTCCCCCAAATAAGCAAATGTTGTAAGGCAGAGCTAGCAGGGAACTGGGCCATTAACTGGGAAATCTGCACAGTGAACAGTCAGAATTCACGGCGGAGCAGCTCTAAGTGTCAAGAATTATTAGTCGGTTTTGGAGAGAGTAAGAAATACAAGGTACCATCTGATTTCTTGCAGTGAAAGAGGTATAGAGTACCACTGCACCATAAAGAGACGGCAAAGCTATTTGCTGGCTATTTTCTATTTAAAAGCTATTTGCAAACGTTCGTGCCATAAAATCTATTCCTCTGTGAAAATGGGAAGGATTTCCTCTGATATTATGTACTCCTCTTCCTTCTGCACTGCAAAGGTCATTGGCATGGCAACAAAATCTTCATTTCTCAAGAGTCCATCTGCTGCTGGCATACACGCCTCATCTGAACTCACATCATTCTTTTTTGATGACATCCCACTTGGCTGTTGACGGTCTGCCGTCACATGTGGAGAACCACAATTTCAGGTGAAGAATCAGCAGCAGCAGCAGCAGCAGATGGGCTTTTGAGCAATGAACAAACTATTCTCTGAAATCAGGAGAAAAGACACACAGGAGAGAAATCCTGACAGAAAATGTAAATTGTACATTTCAGACTTCTCTAAAACATCAGCAGACAATGAAAATAAATTATTTTCCATAACCTAAATCCCACAAGAATTCACACACTGAAATATCCTGTACACTAACTCTCACATGTTTATGTTTTTGACTGGAACAATCTCTTAAATATTGATTACAATTCAGCAATTGTACACAACTCCTATTAAAAATATTGCTAAATACTATCATCCCATCAACTATGTAAGTCTCTCCAATATTTTTCTAACAACAAATATTAATCATCTGGTTTAATCAGTAACTCATCGTGAATCAACTTTCACAGTATATTGGAGGCTGCAGGCAAATAATCATTAATTTATTTGTGGGACACTAGAATATGCATCATTCCGGGATGAAAAATGACCCAGAATCTGTTCTCTGTAACACGTGCAGCCAAAATAATTGCATTAGGTTTGAAGGCAATCTACGTGCAGTGCTGGATCTCAGTGACAGATAACAAAGTGTCAGCTGGAGCAGCTCTCCAGCTCTCCTCTATGGGAGGAAAAGGATCAAGCAAATTTCAGGAGTCTCGGGCTTGTTGAAGTCATGCTGTCAGAAATACCATCTGTCTGTGCCCCCCCGCTTGCCTCGAGCTGTCATCTCATGCAGGTGTCGCACGACTACATTGTACAGTTTGGAGAGAGCCGTGCTGCTGTCCTGCAGGACATTTAAAATGATGGTCTCTGTTGAGACACGGTAGTTCGGTGTTGGATCACCACCTTGTTGTGAACCTTGGCAAGACTGCAGCATCCAACTAAGCTAATAGCAGAGACTGCCAGATTTGGACCCCTTGAGGCAAGGAGCATTGCACTGTCATGAACAGTCTGCTCATGGGGTTCTGCGTTTTCAAAGTGTAGCCTGCAGAGATGAGGGGACTTTAAACCAACTAGAGGCTGGAAGAAGTTTAATGCCAGAATAGGGTGCCCATCTTGGTTCAGGAAACCTGTTTTGATTTTGTTTGGGTCTGATCTGAGACAGAAGATCTTGTCTCCTGTAGTCATACTCATGTGATTTTAAATACATTTTAAACAGAGGAAGAATTTTAAACAAACCTTCTTAAATCTAGGAGTGTCAGACACAGAGTCCAGGCTGTCAGGAAGGGGCACTAGGCCTCTGTGCATTGCCAGAAGATACTTTCATGAGCTGCAGTTACCACCTACTGACCAAGCTTTTCACCATTTTAGAGACTAGGACAGCACTACGAGAGGGCTGCCAGCAACCCTTAACATCCTAACCTCCTGCTCACCTTCAGCAATTCTCTCTCCACCTCATCACAGACCAGGTCTGGGGCTTGCCTCCTTTCCCGACACTGCAGGTTATCAGTGGCAATGGCATAGGGCACCTCGGTGGCATCGAGCGCCCTTTCCAGCCGCAGCTTCTGGGCTGCCAGCAAGCGGGTCTCGGCGTCTAGGTCCTCAATCTTCCTCTGGAGCTCGGCCTTCCAGAAGTGTATGTCTTGCAAGCGCTGGCTCACGGAGGCTGTGGAGTCCTGCTGGGCACGCTGGGCGGCAGCGGCAGCGTACTCAGCCAGCTCCTTGGCCTCTGCCCGGCCACGCTGGGCCTGCTCGCAGCCGGTGAAGGCCTTGTGGTACAGCTCAGAGTTGTTCAGGTGCCACTCGGTGGGCAGGTACTTGGCAGTGCAGACGCCAGCAGTGGCCAGGCCGCTGGAGGAGTCTGTCCCCGCGTTCAGCGCCACCTCGTACACCCCCATGGGTTGGTCGGAGGTGGGTCCCGTCTGCGGCACCGGCTCCTCGGTCAGCAGGACCCTGGGCCGGGCCGTGGCGGCGGGGCTCCCCGCAGGGTCCGCCATGGCTCCCGGCTGGGCCGCGCCGCGTCCTCCCGTCGCCGGGGCAACGGCAGCAGCCAATGAGGAGGCGGGTCCCCCCCTTGAGAAGGGAAACCCGGGGCGGTGGCGGAGGAACAGCCCGCCCCTCGCTACCGCACGGCGGGAGCCGCCAATCAGAGCGCGGATCCGCCCCGGGGGCGCGTTGGATAGGGCAAAGCCGGCTGCCCGCGCCCGCCTCCAAGCTGCTTGTTGCTATGGCGACGAGGACACCCAATGGGGCAGGAGCGGGGCTTGGCGGCGGTGTCATGGCGGCGCCGGGCGGGAGATTTCCCGACACAGGCCGTGGTGCCTGTTGTAACGCTTCTGATTCGCATGTGCGACTGTGCCGGTGAGAACAAAGGTGCGCTGGCGCCTCTACGTTGCGTCCCGGCTCCCCTTTGTGCTGAGGAACTTTTCGTTTCCAACCGCCGCCTCTGCGCAGTAACGCTTTTTCCTGGTTGTTTCGAAATGTAAGAGGATCCTGACAGAACTTTAGCCCGGTTCCTGCGGTGGAGGAGGGGGAGGCCCTGCGTGCCCCTCCATCCTTGCCCCTCGGCCCAGGGGTGAGGCCCTGTGGAGGCCTCGGGTCCCTGCGGTATCCACTGGTCTTCGGACATTCAATTTAATACATTTTCGCACCCCACTCCATTTTTATACCCCATGTTCACTCTTAAGGCAATTTGTGTGGCTCAGGCCTCGTCATGGATCAGGTGCATGTGAAATCCAGCTGCGAGGGCACGGCCTGTTTAATTTTCACCTGAGGAGATACAGACTTGAATATGCTTGAATTATATTAAATTTGGGGGCGGGTTGCATCACTGTTCAACCAGGCGAGGAAATGAAAGGAGACGCTGCGAGGGAGAGGCTTCTCTTGAGAGCCCTTGGAGGAAGGAGGGGAAGGTGCTGGAGAGCACGGGGACAATAGAGGGCGCTCTCGTCCTTGCACTGCGACAGATCCTCTGTCTTCGATGTCATTTTGATTTTGAATCAAAAGGAAGAAAAAGCCATGTGCACTGCAGCCCGCCCCGTGTCACCCAGGCTAATCGGCTCCTTGGGTGTTGAGGAGAGGGATGGATGCCTGAACTGCGGTGAGGTGAGCTCTGCAGGTAAAACACACACACACACACTACGGGCCCAGAGTAATGACTCCCTGGCTGCTGAGAGGTGCTGTTTGCACCGCACAACCTTCTGCAGAAAACACTTTGCTTTGTAAGAGTTTGCTCTAAACCCATGGAGAGCCAATGGTAATTTTTCCTGCGGGGTCTTGCACTCTTTAGAAATAGCAAGTGGTTGTCCCTGATCGAGGGCCTGCATTCAAAAGGTGGCAGCGTGCGTGGGCTGCCAGCTGCTGCCTGCCCAGCCCAGGCTGGCTCCCAAAGGCTCCCTGCCACAGAGACAGTGTTGAAAAAGGACATTCAGTCTTAGCAGAGAGAAGAAATCCTTCATCTTCCTTTTTGCAAATATTATAATATAATAGGCCCTCCAGTTAAACAGCAACAGTCGATTATTGCTTTGCACTGCTGGGCACTGTAATGACACGCTTTGCTTTCCCTTTGCGCATCATTTCTGTTTCCTTTTTCATCCATCTTTCCTCTACTTGTAACTGTCCTATCTATTCCTTTCCTTACGTTACCCCCAGCCTGTCCCTTTCTTTTTCTTTCCTCTGGTTGTGGCCGCCTCTGCATGATGATCTATGCAAATTTTGCATTTTAAAAGTACAATAAGTCTACAGGAAAAGCCCTGCTGAGCTATTCAGAGTGAAAGTCCTTGGTACGGAAAATACATTTTTTGAAAATAAGGGCAGCAACAATTTGCTATTAAGTAGCATTTTTCTCTGAAGGTTTCAAAAGAGCTTTTATTACTGTCATCACAGTCCATTCCGTGTCACCTAAGCAGTTTTGAAGGTGGGTCAGTTAGGGCCATGATGGGCTGTTGCTGAGGTTGCAAACTTAGCAGAGGAGTTCTAGGCCCTAAATATGACTAGTAACTTATAATCTTTTCCAACAGGGAAAGACTGCACAAAAATAGGGAAAGTCTTCCTGATCCAGTGCAAGGATTACTTCAGTAAGCAGTTTTAGGGTTGTTATCCCAACTGGTCAATGTTTCCAAGGACCAGACAGATTTTGGTCTGTGTTTTGCTTGTTTGTTTGTTTGTTTTTTTGTCAGTCTAAGCCTGCTTTCAAGTGCTCACAGACGCATCATGTCCTAACAGGCTGCATATCACACTGTTAGAAGAAATAAAAGCAAAATCTATTAGTACCTGGAAGATTCAGGAGTTCCCTTCATTATCCAGGGCAGACCCAGGGACCCTGTGTTTCAAAGCCATTCTGGCAGCCAAGTGATTTAATACGCCACTGTAAGATATAAATTATTAACAGCTATTCAAGATGTTCTCAGAGCACAAGATGACAAAACGTACTGGAATAAAAGAACAGAAATGTTTTTCAGCTCAAATCTTTTGACATGCAATAGATTAAGATTTCTCGTGGCTGGAATCCTTTTTACAGGAAACTGGTTCCCCTTCCCACAGCAGATGCTTCTGTTTATGTCAGGTGCCCAGTGAGCTTTTTGGCCTGCTGCTGCTGCTTCTTTTTCCCTTCTTTCTTTGTTTTATTTGATTTTTTTAAATTAGCATGAGTGGCCAAGGCAATGTTGTCACCTGGATCATGTTTGCAACCTAATTCCTTCTATGCTGCTGTCTGTAGGACAGAGTGCAAACTGCTCGGAGGAGTAGTACAGGTCTTGTGTATGGAGAAAGGAAAGGTTCCCTCTCACACCCCAACGGCTGGGGGATTCACGTCTTGTCTACAGCACAGAAGCATTGGAAACGCTTCGTCCAAAGAAGGTCTGGGTCCTTTAACGTATCCGTCCTCCTTGTAAAGGAAATCAAAAGCTTGAGAATGTGACTCCACTGCCATCCATATATCTCTAAAAGCAGAGGCCAACGCATGATACAGTATTATGAAAATTTGCTTTTCAAGCTACGTTGCTGCTTTGGGGGCTGCACGTGGGGACCTGCTGAAGGGAGGAACCCAACTTACTTTCTTGTTATAAGCTTAACACAATCTCAGCACAGAGCAGCTATATCGTGGCTGCTTTCTTGTAATTAATAAGCATAATTACTAATTAAACGTTGTTGCATCAGCAAAGAAACCAGAAGAAAGACCAACAGGACTACCTGCCATATATTTTCTTGGAATAAGGAGCTTTGTTCTCATATTTAATGTAGGGAAACCTTGCTAAGAATGGAGAGCACATCATAAACCTTCTTTAGTTGGCCAGGTATAAAGAGTTCTACCGCAAACAGGCTACAGACTGATCACCTGGGATAAATACAGTTTACTCCCCTTCCCCTCCCAGCTCTGTCCCAGTTTCCACGGAGAAAATGGCTAGATGTGCTGACTGGCAGGGAGACATGGTGCCTCTGCATCAAAAGCAGGGCAGTCACTTTTCATATCTCTGTTGTGAAGTGCCAAAAGATGTTTCCTCTCTCTTAACTAACGTGGTGGGGTGGGCAAAGAGAGCTGAACCACTTCCCTGGGCAGCTGGACTGGCTGTTAGGCTTTGAAGTGCTCGCTGCTAACAAATAACCAGCCATGCACAAAGGCAAGCAATCAGTCACACAGTCAGGAAATACCATCTAGCATTTAACTGTAATTCAGCATTTTGCAATGAGGGGGAAAAAAAAATAGCTGAAATGGAGTGGTAGTACATTAAAGTTTTTATGGTACATTAGAGGGGCATTGGCCTGAGCTGCCCATTCTCAGGACAGACTTACTTAAAAAATTGATCTCCCTTTTTTTCTTCACAATGGACATTCTCATGACGAATTGTCTGCGAAGCAGCCAGGGGTTGCTTTCACTGTGTTTTGGATCCCAGACCCCAGCCCTGCAGTTCGGACTACTCCCATCACATAAAAATTCACACCAACGACCCTAACTGGTGCACCTTTTCACATCCAAGAAACACTGCATCCAAGGATCCTGGTTTGCTTTTCTTAGCTCTGTATCAGGCAGATATATTCACAAAACCTGTTCAATTTGTGTAGTTGTGTCGTATTTGCAGCTGTTTGAATGCTTCAGTTTCTTGAGACATTTAATAGCCCTTGAAGCTGTGGGTCTGCCTCTCTGAAAAGCAGCTTTTAACCCAGACTGACCAAGGAGAACTTGCTGGCAAACACTAGCCAGGGCCGAGCCATTAAAGGCAGAAAAGCTAGATGCCAGGCTCTTAAATCTCATGGCTTTCATGTCTTCTCTTGGCTCACCTGAGTGCAGCACCTGATTCTCCATGTCCACACTGACCAGGACAAGAAATCTTGGGCTCACACTGGGCATTGGCAAGGAGGGCTGTGTGAGTTCCAATGAGGAGGGCTGGGGCAGAGGGAGGGCAAGAGACGAACCCTGTCTTTCCCAGGGCATATGGCATTGCAAGGAAAAACCTATGAATATCATGGGCTGGGAGAGCTGCTTCAGAAGAGCCCTCTGCTTGAAACAGAGGGCCAAATTCTCCTCATGGCCACCCACTTGTTAGAATTTGGCTCGGTTCTATTGAGAGTAGAATATCGATTTTCTTTATTTAATATACCATCACTATACTTTTTATCTGCTGGCTGGATACCCCAGTGATGAGTACTTTAGCAGGGTGATAGATAGAAAACACAGTGCATTTATCTAGATGATAGATAGGGAGAAAATGTGGTGAATTAGGTCAGAGAAGAGAAAATACAGAGAAAATACAGTCAATTATTTTACATAAGGCAGTGTCTGGTACTCACAATCCCTGCCTAAGAGCGACAGAACACATGAATAAAAAGATTAAAGAGTTCGGAAGTGAAATTTTTGTTTTAATATCAACATATGGGCAAAATGTTACATTTCAGCTTAAGAAATAAACATATGCTAGCCTCAGGAGCACTGATGTTCAGCAAAAGACTGAGACCAAAGGTTATCTAAGAACACAGGCATTGTTTTTATATTGTCTCATGTCATTGAGATTAGAAATGTCTCTACTGTTTTGAATCTAATCACCTCCTCCTAGAATTTGATAGATTCAGATAACATTAATTATTTGTAGCAGTATTAGCATTTCTTTTTAGAAAGCAGTTATTTCACAAACAAAACAAAGCATAGATTGAGCCATTTCAGCATGGATGAAAACACCATTTAAAGCTTCATTTCCTAGCCTTATATCTTGGAGGCAGACTGTGTTTGATTAGATCCTTCCAGCGGGTGAGATCAGTTTGAGTGACAGCTATCTACGCCAGATCGACGCTGGGTTTATTTGCATTTTCCACCAGCTCTGGGAGTTTGCACTTTCTCCTTCCTGAAATCCATCTTCATGGGGTAGCATTAGACAAATCATTTTAATTATGCAGGGACTGGAGGCTTTTCAGAAGGTCAGGGTCTCCGTGCCGACAGGTTTGATTAAAGCCAGACATGGGTAAAGAGACCAGAGTTAGATGGGGAGCAGCGAGCCTGGGCCAAAGGGGAGCGGGATGGCAAGTAGAGATTGTCTCACCTCCGCACCCCCCTGACGTGTCCGTCTTCCTAGAGGTGGCAAGCCAGGACCGTGTGGCAATGAGAAAAGTGAGGACATTTCTGCTTATACCACAGCAGGGATGTCAAACTGACAATGCGTGTTGTTGAAAGACTTGGAGATTGAGGATAATTAGCTAAAATCCCTGCCTTCTCCCCTCCTGCCCCAGTCAGAGCTGCCATATCTTCTACAGCAGCAAGGAGCTGATTTGCAAGTTGGGATCTGCTGCCCTCCCATTACGCCAGGCTAATCAATGAGGGAATTCAGTAGCAGTGTTGGTCCAAATCTGCGCCGTGGCGTGACTTGTTTCAGCAAGGAGCTGCCTGCCGTGTGCTGCCAGGCATGAGGACTGCAAGTGGGAGCTGCTGAGGGCCTGGCTGGGGTCTGGCTTGGCAACACGGGCACCGAGCTGCTGGAACAAAACCGATACCATCCTTACCCAGTTCCCCAGGCCCCTTCCTGCTGCTGGCAGCTCCATGTACAATCATAGGTGGAAAT
Source organism: Rhinoptilus africanus (assembly GCA_013400135.1). Lineage (NCBI taxonomy): Eukaryota > Metazoa > Chordata > Aves > Charadriiformes > Glareolidae > Rhinoptilus > Rhinoptilus africanus. The sequence continues at coordinate 627,529 of VXBO01007951.1, forward strand.
AGCTCTTGCATTATTTAAAAAGAGAAAGCAGTCTGGTTGTCCGAACCTTCACTGGAATAAGCTGGTTTAGTTCCAGTGGGTAAATGAAATTACATTGACGTTCACCAGCTGAAAGTCTGATCTCGTGCTTATAGCAAGACAAGGTATTCTCTCTTTAAAAACTTCTCAGCTTTTGACTTTCAAATGCCACTTAGCTGTTTTCTTTTGATACAGTTTTTTCTTATTAGACTCCCCTATGCTCATCCAAACATCATCTTGGTGCCTATTTTTGGAGCATGTCTTCCCTCCAAATCAAGCACCTGGCATGTGAGTGTGGGTCCCATTGGGAAGCGTGTGGGTGTGGGAGCACAGCACTGACTCATAATGAAGTCTTTTGAGTTTGTTGAGTCTCCTTCACCAAATTGCCCTTCCACGTGAAGGATATGGTGCTCGATCCCCTAGACCTGCGTGAATGATGAGTCACACGCGTTTATTTTTGCTTTCCAACAATTGCTATCAGACAGGGAAGTGTGTCCTGTGATTCTTCAAAACTGAAATCCATGTGCGGTTGCACCAAGCTCTTCTGCAGAGATCAAGTCTTGGGCTGTCTTTTTGGTGTTTGTTTTTTCTCTTTTTCTAATTTGTTCTGCTTAAAGGAGCCACGTGGTGATAATCAGACTGTACTGCTGACCTGATGGAGTTCAGCAGCCATCTGTTTAAAATGGAGAAGTAAAGAATTTCCAGAGAAGCCTTTCATTATTCTCTTGGTTCAAGGGAATAACAGGAGGAGTCCTCAGCATGGACAGCAGTTTTACAGCACTAACAAATTCCACGGCTAACAGGAAAATAATCAATTTATCACCCAAGGCCGCTGCTTTCTCTGCATGGAGCCCGGAGGTTTGCTGTGGTTTGGAACGATAGGCCATCAGTTTTAGTTAGCTTCATTTTCCCAGCTTTTTCCAACTTTGTAGTTGAAAACAAAGTCTCCCCTTCAGCTTCATTCTGTTTCTGCAGCCAAAATGTACATCTGCAGGCAAAGCAGAAAGCGGGGATTTTGTTTGAACAGGCTCAGGCCTGTTTAGGATTTTGTCTGGTACAAACCAGGGCCTTGATCCTGCACTGAGACATCCTGGGAAGATCCTTATTCTGGCGCAGAGCTCCATCAGAGCCATCCGCCCTCCTTATGGGCTCCATGCAGCCAGCCAGTGCCTGAGATTTACGATGAGTGGCTAGAGTCTGTCAACATCATGGAACACATTAGCATGAATTGTGCATAAATAGTTGCATAAATTAGCTGAGGACTTTGTATTTTAGCTAAATAATTTCCCTCTTGAGCCTTTCTTTATTTCCTTCAGAGCCCCCTCAATGGTGAGTGTGGTCATCTCCGCGACTGCTCCATGGTCTGATCCCAGCAGGCTCCAATAGCAGAACTATGGCAGTTAAAACATCCAGGGAGCTGATGCTAAAGGTTTACTTGTTTTTCTCAGCATGTCTAAACGTGGTGTTAATCATTTGTTAGTAAATAAGGACTGCTCTTCATCTGCCGCATCAGTACTTAAGAGAAATTCACTGAAGCCCCAGTGATGGTGTTAAGTTTTGCCCCATAAAGGACGGATATTTAAGAAGTGAAGCTGCTACTTTTTTTTCTTGCAAGACATAAAATGTGCAGATGTATAAAAAATATAAAAGCCTGTGCCTGAAGATCTTTGCAAATGAAAGTAGGAAAACGTTTGATTTCCTTTTTAAACTCGAGCTGAGGTTGCTCTCCACGCTGTTCACATTGCCTTCAAACTGGGAAATGAAGAACAAAAGTCCTCAAAAGCAATGACTTCAGTAGGTGGGAATTCTAGTACACGATAGTATTGAAAAATCTTTTCCGTTGCAAAGCTGAAGCATTTCTCCTAAAAAGCACTCCTAAAGCAGCCCCTGCTCCCACAGGGGCAAACCAGCCTGTGTCCAGGCAGAACCACTCTTGCTGCAGGTAGGTTCTATGGGTTTGTGTCTTTGCGATCTGCTGACGGAGTCTGGACACGTCGCTGCTTTTCCATATCTCTGGCTGCACTAATCGAAAGCACAATATGGTCTGAGAATTTCACTTCATACCAGGGAATTAGTCAACAGGAGAGAAAGCTGATAATCCGCACCCTGCAAGTTCTCACCTCCTGCAGCACCTTGCAGTGAGTCACTTGGAAATGGCTTTTGCTGAGCTGCCACACTTTGCTGAGCCGTTGTTTCCTATCAGAAATGTTCAGTGCTTGAAGCCTGTGTGAAAAGGCAGCTTTGAGCAGAGGGGAGCTGAGCTAGGTGCCAGCAAACGAGTGCTCTGGGTGACACGAGAGCCTGACTCAGGCTGCGGTGGCAGGGACACAGTGGGGACAACAGCACTAAATATTTGCACAAATAATCTCATGGTCAGTGCTTTTTCCAGAATTCAAGACTCAGACTGTCTAACCAAAACAGCAACCCTGCTCAGTTCAACCCTTCTAGCTGTTTACTTTTATTCTTCTTTTCTGAAAAAAAAAGAATAAAAAAAGCCCCATAAAACTTGCAAGTAGGGAGGATGAAGCCTCCAAATGTTCTCAGGAAAACCAGGCCCAGAGAGAGACATGAGTGATGGGGAATTAGAAATTAAAAGCCGGAGTGTGAATATGAAGAGGGATCTGAAAGTAATTTTCTTAAATACATAGAAAAATGTACAAACCAGGTTTCCTTTTAGGAAGCTGAGCATTACTGATCTATTACTTCAGTGTGCGTTTCACTTGCTAGAAGGTATTTAGTATGAAAATTCACAGGGATATGGCAGGACTTTCATAGTCACTAAGTGAAAGAGCTTTAATGAAAATGACATTTATATCAGCACTAAAAGCTGCCTTTTTTTTTTTTTTCTGTCTTTTGTGGGTGGCTAATTATATTTGGGTGGCCAGGCTCCAGCTCCATCAGACCACTGTCTAGGAGGTGAGAAGCAGTGGGTTCAATATGCAGTTAAAATTAATGTGTGTTTTCGGCTTGATGACAACAACTTAAAATTTCTGGAGTGTGTTTATCTTCTAAGATTTTTCTCATCTCAGCCTTTGAGTTTATCTTCATAAACTGCAAGAAAAATGGAAAAGTAATGTCCTTGTCTTAGGAGGGAATTTATTCACATTTTTAAGTTTGAGTAATATTCATAATATATATTACTCTCTTCTTATTATTAGCAAATCTGACATTAACAGATCTTATGCAAAGCTATTAGTAGTTGGTAAATATTTACTTAGCAGCATCAGGACATTTCAGCTTATTTCTTTTCTCATGAATCATTTGTTCATAATATCTTTCTATTATTATTCTTGATGCCTGATTGCTCCCCTGAATTGCCAGCGCTGTCTCTGCTCCCTGTTTCCTGGCTGACACCAGCAGCTGACTTTCTGGCACATTGTTTTGGGTGGTAAAACTTTGATTCTAGAAGTTCTGAATGCAGGAGATGGTGAACATTCTCCATAACTTCCAGATACTTATGACAAAACATTAATAATATAATGTTCCCTTAGGAAAAAGCAAACAAAAGTGGTGTGTTTCCAGATCAGCTTATTTTCTCAGACGCTCTAAAGCGGGGGCAATCAGAAGTGAAGTTATTCAACAAATGCCTGGACCAAACTAACTGTAATTCTTTGGAGAAATGTGGGTGTATCTCTGCTGGGAAAGTGAAAATTACAGACGAGTACATTGGGTTCAGCAAAGCTCAAGGTCTCTTTTCAAACAACAAGTCACGCGTATATGAGCTAACCCAGAATGATGCTATTTGCCTCTCTCTGTCCGCTAATGACACCCAGTCAGCTCCCTCTTGAGTTGGCTCAGCAGCTTGAAAAGCTGCTGCAGATGGCAGGGGAGAAGAACCCGAGTCTTGGATGCTCTGGGGAGGCCAGTATGCTCCTTCAGGATTTCCAAAGCCATGTGGACGACACTGGGCTGTGTTCCCACTGGGAATGGTGAGAGGCAAGACAGGCCCAATACCAAGCTTGCCTCTGTAATTCACTGGCCCTACATATTCCCCGGAATATATCTTACTTATCATACCTGGCTCGTTTCCTAGGACTGAGTCCAAAACTGCTTCTGATCTTGACTGCTGGAGTATCAGTGTAAATACAGCCTGCTGTACGCCCTCCAAGAGCCGTCCCCAGCGAGTCGACTGTGGTTATCCCAGACAACAGCCTGATATTAAGATCCCCCATTATCAATGGTTTGACTTTTAGAAATCCGTCTACATAAACAAAGCCTATTTAGCTTGTGATTGTGCCCTGGAGAGTGTCCTACAATCACTTTCATTTCCCCTTTTGCCTTCAAGTGAGGAATCTGTCCTAGCGATGAGAGCAGAGACCAGGAGCCACGGCTTGGATCCACTCCCAGCTGAGTTACTGCGTCGCTGTGTGGCCCTGGCCATGCCGCGGCCTTTTTGTTTTTCAGTCCATTCAACTAAATGATGAATATTCTGTCTGGAAATGGTTGAGAGAGACTCTTGTCCCTACAGAAAACTGCACAAGAACGGCTCAATAAATGGTAATACAAGAGAAATGAAAATTTAATGGGAATTAATTGAAAACCAAACAAAAGCCAGACTTAAATTCTTAAGAAAATGTTGTACATGATTTTGAGATCTTCGCTTATTGACAACAGACACCAATGGTTTTTGCTAACCATCCATAAGATAGATTCTGCTTTTTTCCTCTTTGTTCTCCTATGAAAATTACATTTGGCCAGTACTTCCCATGCAAATTTTTTCTTCTGCAACAGAAGAATTTTACATGAAAAAACATTCTGATATAAAAGTTTTCTCTCTTCTTTATTATATCATTCCCTCTCATCTTTAACAATGGATTGGTATCTTTTACAGCATGTAGGTGATATCTTAAAGTGTTTGTATCCTTTGCTTATTTTCTGAAGACCCTAGAGGCTCTTTCTCCACATGACTGGTGAAGAGCATCCTCAGCCTTGCTGGCTCTGCGTCCCTGAGTCCGCTGTTGTGACCGGCAGCGGGTCTCCAAGGCGCCTTCCCTCTTTTAGCAGAGATGAGCTTCTCAAAGTGATACCCATGACTGCTAGCTACAATTTCATTGTAAGATTTTCTCAAATGAGTGGACATGTGCTAAATTAACACTTTTCCTGGGGCCGTGACTATACGTGGGGACCCATTCTGTAGCGAGAGGCTTTGGCAGTTTTTTCCCCTCATTAGCAGCGATAGTTAATTTGCTGTTACACTTTAGTCACTATTGCTGTCAGATTTGTTTCATCTTCCTGTTATTGCTCTTGTAATGGGCTGAGCCTCGCGAGGAACGTGCTGTCTCACATGTACCCCTTCCATTTTGCAGCCTGGGACGCGATGCTGCCTGCCTCTGTGCTCCCACCTGTGTCTCTTTAGGAAACCCTAGTTATTTATCCAGTCCATTTATTTATCTCCTAAGGCAACAGAAAGATTTCAGCGCCGTAAGTTTGTTTGGAGTGCTCCCGCAGAGGAAGGGGATTTCCTGCTTCACTCCTGGTATGCGTCTCCTTCGGATCGCACAGTTATCATCTCCAGGCAATGCCGCTTTCTCACGTCTGCTCTAACACTTGTGTCTTCCGGCACCTGAAGTCGCAGGAAGGTTTCTGCATGACACATCTGCCATCCTCGCTGCTGCTTTTGGCTTTGAGCTGCTCTGAAGCGAGTGAAGTAGAAGCGAGAGTCTGGCCGTACCATCGGGAGAGCAGGCAGCGCCTTTAAACACTCCCCGCTCCTGGGGCATACCCCATTCTGGAAAAGACAACGTGGGACACAGCCTCCCAGATCTGCAGATTTTAAAGCTGAGAATATCACTGAACTGGGCTTTGTGTCTTCTATTTTTAATTCTTTAATTTAGGGCTTGTTTACATTGGAAAATTAACCTACGGACTAACCGAAGGCTGGAATTTAAAGTGGATTCATTCATCTGCTTTCACTTCTATTTGGACAGAATTACAGAGACCTTTATTTGGTTTGTTGGGATTTGTCTCCAAAATGCATTAAGATAAACTAAATTAAGTCCCTTTTTGTTCAAAATAAATATTTTATATATGCTCATTCATTTTAAAAGTTCTTAGATTAATTTTGCATAAAATGTCCCTGTGTAGACACATCAACATTCCTAATAATATTTGGTTAAAATGCAAGATAATAGCAAGGTCCGGGCTCAAATAAAAGGGATGAATCATCTCTAAATCACATGTTACGATATAACAGGATAAAGGACGATTGTTTTGCTGGAGAGAAGCTGCCATGCACAGACCAGCTGGAGAGTCATTTCAGCCTCTGAGACAAGAGCAGGGTGAGTCTGAGGATCATCCCCTATGCATCCACGGAGGGTAACGCAGCCTAATTTCCAGAGCACGTGTCAACCGCAGTTCTCACCGCCACCCAGGATGCTCACCTGCAAATGCAACAGTGGCAGCAATTGATTCACCAGGATTTATCTCTTGGGACCCCAAAAACGAGCACAGGATTGAATCAGACCTCATCTGGGGACACAGGGCGAAGGTGTCCTGTCCCCCACTGGACTGTAAGGGACCGAGTCCCACTGTTGGGTGGCAGTCTGTGTCCACCATCCTTTAGGCCATCATAAGAGCCATGGAGTCACGCAGTTGTCCCATGCACACAGCTTTAAAACTATGGGCACTCTATGGAAGCCAAAAGAAGTTACTTCATATTTGCATTAGTATATCCCAGAATAGGATATACTCTGCCAGCAAAAAAAATTTAAGACCAAAACGCCTACCCATTACTTAAGCACATATGGACCTATTTTCATAGCCTTCATCTCCTGTGCCCCTGGAAAAACTCTTCCTTGGAAATTACAGTAATTGTTTTATTCTCTTTGATCTCCACTAATAAAGCTATGGACTATCACTCAGCAGGAGCTGTTTCTCTTAGTTAGAATCTTTCCAACGGTACTTACATTAGAAAGACTCTGGGGAAATTTCAGTAAATGCACTTGAAAAGAGCTCTGCAAAACTGCTTAGACTTTCTGTAAAAGATATTTCCCCCGCATTTGCTCAGCACACTTCTCAGCTTGTTTGTTTTTCTCTTTATTGCAGTTGTTGTTGGACTGAGGTGAAACCTAGAGAAAAGAGTTGTGACTCCCTGTCAGGAGATCCTACAGCAGCCGGAGAACAAAGCGAAAGATTCCTGAATCCCAGGCAAGTCACTGTAGAAATCACACTTCAGAATAGCAGTGTCTTGCTGTTCATATTTTACTTTCCAACCTTAGTGAGGAAGCTGGGGGGGTGAGGAATATCCACTGGTCTTCCAGCAGGGATCCCTTCACGTCCAAAGTGTGATGTAAGAGCCCCCAGCATCCCTAATTACATGCCATTAATATAATTTAATTCCCAGGAAGGGCAGCATGGATCAGACTTAAAAGTAGCTGAGTACCTCACTCTCATGGAGATCAGCGTAAATTGGGCCTGCTACGTTTAAAAGTCCTAGTCCCCAGATTCATCAACGTGCAGGTGGTAGGAAGCGTGGCCCTTTGGTGTGGAACCACGTAATTGCCAAGTACTGAGAGACCTGGTGGGTTGATCCGTTCAGAACTGGTGCTGCATAAGGACAGCAGCATCCCAGTTCTCCAGCCCCTTGGACAGCAAGTGGCTTGTTTAGGAATTTGGGAAGTTGTTAGATTTTACTTTTTAGTCCTCAGGCTTTAAACACCACAGCCGGAGCTGAAGATCAGCTTGGCAGGTCAGGTCAGCAAGCCAAATATCAGCCTGCCTCTGGCACACACAGGAGTGACAGTCACGTTGTGCATGGGAAGCTTTCACACATGGCTCTTGGAGAGCTACAATGCACTGCAGTCACTCTGTAGAGCTGACAAATGTATGAATGGTTGTCAGAGGATGCAAAGAGAAAGACAAATGTCAGAGCCGCTGGGCACTGATGGAATAAATCTGACCCTTTAAAAGCAATTCTCCATTTCAAATGAAACAACCAATGAGTTCCCCACCCTGTGACATCTTTTGGCCTCTTCTTGCTGTTTTCACATGAAGGTGGCAGTGGCCTTCACGCCAAATAGAAAGGGTGTAAAGCATATCCATGTACCTGCCTGTTGCAAAACTGGCAATTGAAAACAAGACTAATTGCACCAGCTGGTCTCTTTTTTTTTCCTTTTTCCCCTCCAGCTAGAAACTGTAAAAGCTCAAAAGACCAACTGCACAACCTTAAAGTCATATTTACTGGGTTTGGCATCCTGCCACAGGCGATGGGAATAGGGTTCTGTAGATGCTGCTAGCTGACTGCTGCTTTATACTTAATGATCTCATGGATGTGCAAAGTGAGGAAATATAATCCCCAGTGAAGACAGGGGGCAGGGTTGGTAAGGAATAAAAAGCCTCTTCCTCTAAACTGGTTTTGATCTTTCTATGGGCTGGAAATGAAGAACAGTAATTAAAGCTTAACTGGAAGAGATCAGAAAGCTTTCAAAATTAATAAAACTTGTTACAGGCATCAAGGATGATAATATTTAAAGACTGCGCAGGCTGCTGTGGCAGTCAGCTCTCAGAGCGAGCACAAGCTCTCTCGCAGGTGTGCCAGGCCTGGGAGCGCTGGTGGGCAGGCGGGAGCAGGAGCTCTGCTCCCAGCCGCGCTGCGAACTGCACCTTCCTCATCTCCTGCTGGGTTTTCCCTGCTGTAATTTTGTGGACTACACCAGGATTATTCCAGATTTACTCTGGTTTGTCAGGCCTTACCTACAAGGGCGCCAGCAGGTAATGCTGCCTTATTCTCAACTCGGTCCTTCACCTAGAGCTTGCATTTTATTTTTCTCCACTGAGTTATTTTTTAGTGACGAGACCATCACTATATGACATGCCTCCAGCAGCTGATCCTTTACATGAAGAACGTCAAGCTGCATGAATTGGCAGCATTGAAAAAGAATATAAAATAAAGACATATCATTCTCTCCTGATCTTTTAAAGGCAAGGACATCCTGTGTATTATTTGTAAAGATAATAGATTCATTGTTCAGCGTGGCATTTTAATTTACCATTGTCCTTTTAAAAACAAATGTGCTGTGTATCAGGAGAGAGGCAGACAGACTGACCAGTGCCTCAGAGCCTTTGAAAGCAGCCATTTCACAACAGTTCTGCTCCACGCTGGTAATATTTTCCCACCAGAGATAAATGTTCTTGTTCTGGTCCTGCAGTGCTCACACCAGAAGAGCCAGGCTCCCTCGCTGCAGGAGCAACAGCTCAGAGCAGGGGACAGAGACCTTCATGGCTCCAAGTATCTCAAAGGTCTGTGCCAAATGTCTGTTTTACATTTTCTTTATCCCACTGTTTGAAGGTCTGTGAAACACATAAATGGCTGATGCATGTGGGCACCAAGAGTGGGTCTCCTGAAAGGAGCGAGCAAAAGATTCACCAGGGACAGCAGAGAACTTGCCCAGGAAGAAAACACCTTTCTGCAGTGCTCTGACATCTGCTTGGGGCACTGCCACGAGGGGCACAAATCTCTAGGTCGGGATTTTTTTCCAATTTATAGGAGCCCTGGACAGAATTAATACAGTTTTCTCGGCTCTGGAGCTGACCTTTGGGAGAGTGAAGAGAGGGAGATGTTCCACCTCTTCCCTTTCACCACCTGGATGCCAATGAGAGCTTAAACTCCTTCTGGATGAAAGTGCTGTGCAAGGAAAGGACAGATAGCAGCTGCTATCTCTAGCTGTGCTACGTCGAGAGAGGAGGATGGGGAAGGAGAGGGTGTTTCAGCCCTTGACTGCCATTTATTCCAGCACTAAAAGAAAATGAATTTTTAAAATCGTTATGCTGAAATAACTATTAAAAAGAGTACTAAACTATGGCAGAAGAGTGTCTGGAAGATAGGGCTTTTTGGATTAACCCAGATGATTTTTTTTATTTATTTTTTACTGCAAATGAACTCTCACTGGCTTTCTTTAAAGGTCACCTTTTAAAAAAAAAAATTCTGCGCTAGGAAAATGCTTTTAAGTTTCATCTCCTTTGTGTGTGTGCATTTTCTAAGCCCTGGGTTTATTTCTTATTGGAAAATGGTCTTGGATCAGCTCTGAGTTGGAAATTTTATTTTATTCATCAGGTGCATGTGAGAAAGAGGGTTTTTAACTCTTTAGACCCTTTTTTGTTGATCGCTCAGCACCGTGTCTTTGGATCTCAAACTGTGAACCAAATCCTACCTGCTGCACTTTGTCTTCACCCGACCACCCATCCTCTGCCCACCGGAGGCCCTGAAGCTCCCTGTCTCATCTCCTTGTGTCTCCACCTTCATGCACTGAAGGGGTTAAATGATCTCTCTCAATTTTGCTTGATTGCTAACGAGCTGTTATTACCTCCTCCTGGCACTGTCAATACCAACAGTTGCAGAAGGAGAGGCTGTTTCTCCTGCAACACCCGTCAGAGCTGGTGGAGAGGTCTGGAGGTGTCCGATAGACGTGGACATTCTTGCCTCTTGTGCTCCTGACTATAATCAATCCATAGACTATGGATGTTCATGGGCAAAGTAAAGCTTTCAAAAATTTGACTGCAAATCTAAAATGTTATTACATCCTTCTACACTTCGGTATCTCTCTGAGGAAAAAGCTGTGCTAACAAATAACACCAAGAGGAGAACATTCACGCAGGGATGTACCAACTCACTTTGCAACCTTAAATCCTTATTAGGGATTAGCTCTCTGGCCAAAACCTGTAGCCTGAGGATTACTAATAGACAAATAGATTTTCAAAGGATGCCCAAGTCAGCTCATATTATCCAGTCCTTGTCCATCCTCAGGCAAACCTTAAAACGCTAATTCTCGTGAGATTTTTAGATGGCTCAGGAAGAAATACGGCAGGACAAATGCCCATGTGAAAAACATCAGTTACTCTTTCTCCCAGGAGATCACGCCTTGTCCCAGACCCGTTTGGTTGATGCCCCCAAACACATTTGTTTTGCCAGAGCCCCAGGGCAGACCCCCCACAGGATGTTTGCTCCCCTCCGTAGGATGTTTCTTATGCTTTTGTGCAGAATTCCCTTAAAAAAATCCATATGAAGTAGTTTCCCTGAACATGTTGCACAAATTAAGTTTTTATTGATTACAAAGCAGCACTGGCTCAAAAGGACACTCCCAGGATGCTCCGTATGCAAGTATCTCACATAATTCTTCTAAATTTATCAACTTCCATCTTCAAACTAGTTAGATTTTTGCTTTGTTAACCACATTAAAAGGCTGTTCCTGAACCTCATGCCTCTGATGGTTAGAATTACACTTCTGATTTCTATCTTAATTTATTTATAGCCAGCCGATTCATGTTGCCACATAAGTAATCCTAGAAATATAAAAATAAAAAAATGATATTTAACAATCTGTCTAGACTGAGGACAGAGAACAAGTCAAAAATCCCTATTTTTATTGTTAACTAAGCATATGACGGTATGTTTTACTAATAGGAATTTGCATTTCAAGAGCAGATGAGCAGACAATATAGATGCTAGCTTACTGAAACCAAACCACCTCCCAGTCAGTAAGGTCACATACAATATGTAGCCCAATGGAAACAGAAAACATTGCCATTAAACCCTGCTCTCGCAGATGACCTGGCTTTGCGTTGGAGGCTCGGCTGGCTGTGCTGTCTGGTGAGCGCTGGGGCTCTGGGCCTGCCTGAGCTGAGCCGATCCTCCTGCCATCTCTGCGTCTTTCGACACTCCTGTCTCCAAGGCGTCAAATTTCTGTCACACCGCTGTTCTTCACAGCATGAGTAGAAATCAGAAAGCCACTGATTTCACCAAAGGTGGCTGGAACTTTATCTGCCGAGTGTTTTGCCTTCAAGAGGCCAGAAGCTGCCATAGGTGCAGCCTTCTTTATTCATATGCTTATTATAATAGATTGGCTCTTATGTACTGGATTGTACAGCAATAAAATCCATCTTCCTTGGAGAATAAAGTTCATGTTAAAGGCAAATTACAGGTGCACAGAAAATCCTATTGTCTCAAGGGGATATTGTCCACCCCAGCAACTTGAAAGCCAATAGGCTACATCTGCAACTATTTCATCTTCAAGAAAGTCTGCCTTCCACAAGATTATGCCTATTTACAGCTATGAGAAGATAGTTACTTGTTATTGTTTCCTAGCAATAGCATGTCAGAAATGCTGAAGAATTTTATTCCACAAAGACACATTTGGGAGTGTGTATTATCCCTCTCCTCTAGAGGAGGAAATGCAGTGTAAAACTGCATAGTTTTCTTGCTTTGCCAGCACTAATAAGTTGCAATCAAGCTATCATCATCCATGTGATTCAAAGGGTTTCTTGTTATTTGAACTGCCCCAGGGAATGGTTTACTCCTCCTCGCACTGTTTTGCTGTCTCATGGTCCCACCTAAAGTGGGAGGAGGTGTCACAAACAGGAGCTGTCACCCACAAACCAGCGCATCCCTGACGGCTCCTTAGACCCGGGTTGTACCTGGCACATTGCGCTGGAGCAGGCTAAAAGCTGGCGATGCCCAGCAGGGGCTGGTGATGGCGAGGCACTGGTTCATCTGGATGTGAAGAAAACATCACCGCATTCCTGTTCCCTTTGTTGAGAAGAGGTACTGGCAAAGACTTCCTCTGTGCATGATTTCTGAGGCGTATGATCTTCGCAGGGCAATGCTGGCCTATTGTGCTGCCGGGAATATCTCTTTGCTGCTTGGCCATATCTCCTTGCGGAGCTTGGCCAGGTGGCTGCCCTGCGGCTGGGGACACAGGCGAGCACACGGGCTGTTTCAGAGTCCTGGGGAGCACAGGAGGGCTGAAGGTGGCTGCTGTGCTGCGTGGCCATGCTGCAGGTCACAGGGGCTTAGGAAACCCAATTTTTTCCAAGCCAGCACAGCCAGGCTTGTCCTTCCACTCGGATTGCCTTAGCACCATCACTGTTGCTTAAAACCTTTAATGCTTTGCCCCCTGTGCTGAGCCAGCTGGCTTCCCGCCTACCCAATGTGCCACTGTCATGTTTGTCATGGTCACGGGCTCCGTGCCCCCTTTTTGGCTTATCACCATTGCACGGGAGGATGCAGGGAACGGCTGCCAGGGCCAAGTGTGTGGCCAGCACCCAGGCAGAGGTCGGGACTGCCGTCCGCCTCCCCACGGGGCCCTGGGTGGGAGCGCTGCCTCGCGGGGTGTCACACATGGCCAAGGGCTTATCTCTGTCACTGGCAATACCACGGTCACCTGGCCCACAGGCCTCAAAGCTGGCACCCTGCTGCTGGAGAGGCTGCAGCATCTCACACACACTGCATTTTTCTCCTTGGCACGTGTACCTGTCTATAGCATGGCATATGTTTCTTTTTCATTTGATAACAAGAGACGTCAAAAGATGTATATTGATTTATTGCCTACAGAAATGCACACTGTAGCATGGCTGCAAGATCCCACCGAATCTGCTAAGTCAATAGTTCCAGCCCCGTCGCAATGAGCAAATAGAGAGGGCTGTGAATTAATAACTTCCCTGACCTCCACCCTCTGTGAGGCCGAACAGCCAACGGAGGAGCTAATCCAGTAATCCATTTTAGCATCTGGAAGGCAGCACACTCCCTGCCAGAGCCTGGACCTAAAAAAAAAAAAAAAGTGAAGAGAAGGAAAAGCAAACAAATCTTAGGGCTGGGGAGGAGAGGACTGAAATAAGGGAGGAGAGGGAAGGATTGCGACCCAGCAAGGAAGGCGGCAGGCTCATTTGCAGTCCTTGGCTGCGTGATGCCTTCATCTTGCAAAAGAGGTTTGGGGCTTTATTTGTTCCACCAGGATCAGCTGGGCTTTGTGAGCACTCACTGCTGGTTTTTTGCCTTGCTCAATGCTCAGGGGAAACTAAAGCTTCTTGCAGTGACCTCAGCCCGAATTGCTTCTCACCTCTGGAGCGAAGTCCCTGCCCTTTTCCTGCCAGCTCAGCCAAGGGCACGGCGAAGCTCCCACCTGTCCTGGGACCGCGTAACGCTTTGGCAGCCACACAGCTGCTGCCGATTTGGGAATTCTGCTTTCATACGCTATTCTCAGTCACTTTATTACTTTACCAGACTCTAACTAATCAGCTTGAAATTTCCTCTGTAAGATTTAGATTAAAAAAAAAAAAGAAAAAAGAGGAAAGAAACTGGGTAACATATTCCAGCTGCTCAAAAAAGAGAAGAGAGGTTAAAAAATTTGTTATAGTCCTCACCTTAAAAGCAAGGCAATGCTTTGCTTTGCTGTGAACACTAACAGTCCAGCTTTCAAATCCCAGTCTGAGTCTCAGAGGGGGCCAAGGATTTGCTGTTCTCCCCCCTGTGAAATTTGCCTGTGTGGGGACAGGGCACGAGCTGCTGGCAGACAGCTCTGCGCCGCCTGGAGCACTCCCCACGGGCAGCAGTCGATTTTGCTCTTTTAAGTTGCACCGTTCAGGCCAGCCGTGCTGGGACACGAGTAGACCCCCCCCTCCCACTGCACGGCACATAAAAGCACTTAAAGGAGGGGGGAAGTCACCTTTTTGGGGTGACTTCCAATGAGATGCTTAGAAATTGTGGAATAGCTGCTTCCACCTCTTCATAAAGCCATCTGCTGAGCATACACAAATGTGAGCTGGTGAATTCAATATCATAGATCTTATTAAAAATCCAGGCAGTATATGGAATTGGACAGAAGCTGTTACCAGCATGAATGGACTTTCGGTAGCAGAGAGAGCCCAGCTGCTTTAAGGAAAACCCACTCCGTGTGCTGGGGATCAACTTGTATTATTTTGATTTTGGATTACGGTACTCTTTAATTAAAGGTCCTGACTTTATAATCCAATCAATCTAGATAAATAACAACTCTCTTTTGCAGATAAAGTTGTAGGCTTATCACTGCCCAACAGCCATATTTTAAAGATGATCCATAAAATTACACAGCAAATCAGCTTACATAGCATCTGGTGGCTGCAGCTGCGGGCGGGCAGAGCTCTGCACTTGTGCTGACAACTGTATTTCAGCGGCACCGTGCCATCCTGGGCATACGTCCTCCCCGGCCCCTCTCCTGTTACCACCCTAACAAAGTCACTGCTTCCTCAGCAGTATTACGCTCTCTACTACTTGTCCCATTCATCCCATGGAACCTCTGTCTCGGAGTTAATGTAATTGTAAGGGAGAAGTTTCAGTGCTGGAGGATGAAATGTAATACAATTAGTAGACTATTTTGCCCGTTCTTTGCCTTTTCCTGCCAAATAGCTTTGTTCTAATGAAGGGTATCAAACAACCGTTTCATTGTGATTTAATTGAGTGGTTACTTGTGCCACGCAGACATCAGGGAACGGTTGCGGGAATGCTTTTCAGGGATGAGTGGAAAATGCAGCATGCTGGATTACGTATGTATTAGTAAGGGATGAATCCTGCCAGCCCTACCTTTAATGCCTGCTCATTTGCATGAGCCTCGCTAGACTCAGCCTTTCTCCAGCCCATGTAAAAGTTTAGAGCCACTTACAAAAGCAGCATGGGGGGGTGCGACACCCTTTCCTTGGACTCGAGGGGTGCAGAGAGCAGTCAGGATAGGAACCGGTGCTCTGAGGGAGACTCTGAAGCAATAACGCAAAGAGCTTAGGAGCGATCCCAGACCTTATTTCCACGCCTGCATGTGGGCAACCCTTTTCCCACACCGTGCAAAACTGCATTTTCTCCATACAGCTTTGCAAGGAATTTGGCAGAGATGAAAGCAAGGGCAAGTCAGGCAGCCGAGGCAGGGCTGAGTATGAAACTCCAGAGGGTATCCGTAGAGATGAGACAAAAAGCCTGTGCAGACCTATCTAAGCTAAACGTGCCCCCAGATAGCACCGCTGTCTCATTTCCTGGAATATATTACCTAGGCATAGCTGACAAAAATAAACAGAGGAAAAAAGACCATTCTGTAATGCAATCAAACCTCAATAGCCCATTTGTTTTTGTCCTTTAAAAGAGCTAATAACATGGTAATTGGTGGAGATATCTCCGGGGCTCCATAAGGGTAAGCAAGAGAGAGATCTTCCCACCGTGAAATAAAGGCATATTTTTCTAAAGAAGAGAGGGTGGTATTACCCAGATTAAAGGAATCCGTATAGATTTCTACCTGATGTCCAAACCGGTGAAACCTCCTGCCTTGGAGTGTTTCGGCTTTTAATGGCTCTGAGATTTTTGGTGTGATCATGGTAGAAAAGCATCCCTGGAATTCACTTCTTGGCAAGGAAGGATCCAAACCCACAGGAGCGTATCAAGAATCAAAAATACATGGAAGCAATTTCTCCAGCCTAGCTACCCTTGCTTATATGATATCTAGCTTTGCCCCATGGCACACCAAAGTGGGAAGCACTGCTTTTATGTCCCAAACCCTGCAAAATGAAGAGCCAAACAAGTAGAGAATATTCAGCTAAAGCACATTTTGTCTTTTAAAATAATGCCCCTGAGCTCCCTTCTCTCCCTACTCCTGTCATTGAATTTGCATTAAAATTCACTTGCTTTAATAACCAGCCCTTGCCACCCAAAATTTTGGGACACAAACAGCAAAATTGCTTTCATCTTTCTCAAAATGTCCAAAGCAGACTCTGATTTTTTGAAATATCTGTTCATTTACTGAGCCTTATTTTATTTTTTAATTGTCACATCTCTAGCTGGGGTCCAAAAAATACAGAAACACCTGGAAAACAGGTCCTAAAATTCAGTTCTTGCATTGGTTAGGATCTGACTTGGAGTTTCTTTTGGCTCTTGCAGACTGAAGGACTCCAGGGGAAAGACGACACCCTGTAGATGCACGGGGCGGCAATCCTGAGAGTTGAAGGTGCGTGCTCAAATTCCAGCAAGTGTCTCTGAATCTTAATCTCAAAAGCATTTCGCAAAATCACAGCCAAAAATTGTGGAGGGCTTGAATAATCCCTCCTACCAGCAAATGTGTCTGTGAAGCGCTCCTGTCTTGCAGTGCCAGTGCCAGGAAGACCCCAAGGTACAGGGGAAGCATAAACTTTTAGTCCTCCATTATCTTGCACATTAATTAATATTATTTAGAGCCTGATCTATGCTGCTTTTATCCTTTGCAAAGTACTTATTGTTTCATCAGGATCCAGGAGCTATAGAACAGTAAATTATCATTTTATTGAAGTGATCGGCTTTATCCTAAAGCAGGTTCTTAAAGAACAGGCTTTAAAGGTTAAACTCTGTGCCAGGGTAATATGTATATCACATTCCCGGGTGCCTTTTGTGTTTAAAAATCGACAGTTTCCATCTGTGAAAAGAGGAATTTAGACATGCTGATACTCTGACATTTAAATGTGAGCAGTGGCAGATAAACACAGTCTGACATAAAGTAAATGGAGTGATATTAGGCAACGTTAAATTTCAAGTATTCATGCTCCTGCTTCTACCTGCTGGGGTTCTGTGTACCAGGAGGAGCATTACCACGTATTAACACTGTCGTGTCTCTGGGGTTCGTTACAGCAGGTCAGCACAACACACCCATGAGCACGATCTTGTCAAAGCAAAGGCCATAAACTTGCTTAAAACCTTTTCTGGTTAGTGATGAGTCGTACATCCCGACTGTGCAGCTAGCAAAGCTAGGCTCAGAGGAGATTTAGGATGCAGGTCGTCGTCATGATCGTAGCTGCAAATAATTTTACAGCAGTTCTGGATTTGCAAGGAGTGACAAGCGCAACTTTTAGCACTAAGCTTCCCTGCTCCAGCCTGTGCCTGTACCTGCAGCCCAAGCAGGTCGCTGTCTAGACACAGACACCCGCTGTGCCGTTCTCCAGCCGAGGGAAAGCGCAGGTCTGAGGGGCAGGGAGTACCTTAGAGGGCTGGCTGTGACGGGCTGGGGGCATAAGCAAGCTGTGTAGGGAGACGTAGTATCTTTTTTCCTTAAAAAAGAGAACATTCCAACACTTGGTATAGCAGTTTCTGTAGTAAGTAGTATTTTACAAGTGAAATGCAAGCATGGAAAGATGCAAAATGTGCTAAAAAAGGTGAGCTAGTGAAATGGTAAAGTGGTAAGGGGTCAGCTGGATAGAACATCCCTTTGGAGTAGTCTGGACTGCTTTTGGTGTTGACACTGTCTTGTACCCACATGGACTTAACTAACCCAGGAAAACTTGTGAATACTTTTTAAATCTCTGGCCCTTCGGTAACCTGATCCCCCAACACAACCGTGTGTGACAGAACAGCTCTGGGATCTTGTCTGACTTCCTCTCTTCAGAGCCCCAAGGGTGTGTAGGCAGGTTAAAGAACGCAAAAGCAGCTGTAATTACGCTATGCAGTTTCTCTGGAAACATTTGAAAAATATTAGCACATTGTTCTTTTTTTGTTCTTTTTTTTTCCTCCTGGCCTCTTTTTAAGGGGTCTAGAACAAATTTAATGGTTTAATGAGATACATGACAACATACGACACGAAAGAGATTTTTAGTGACTTTCACTACCCAAACTCAATTAGAGGAGAGTAATCTGCAAGTCCCCTGCCGTGAGAAGTGTAGAATGAAACCTTGGCAAGATGGGACAGATGCGAGAAACTCCTTGCAAAACAAGCACAGAGATATTTACTCCCCCCCCCCCCCCCCACCCCCCNCGAGTTGTGAAAATCGGGGTGGGGGGGAATAAATCTTCAAAGGATATGAAAAAATTACAGTCCTGTCAAAAATGTGACAGCTGCTGCGGCTGGAGGGCAGAGCCCTCATCCGGCAAAGCCTTACGCAGGCAGCCAACTTCAGATGGGTAAGAAATGCCGTGGACATCCCCGGAGCTCGCCGAGGGCTGGGAGCTAAACAGGTGCCTAAAGGTCAGCGTTGATGGGCTGAAGGGTGCAAGGGATGTCTCACAACGTGTTAGGATACCCCTGGCTGCTGTAACCACCTCATCCAAAGTATGACAGCCTCCTCCTCTCCTCTCCTCTCCTCTCCTCTCCTCTCCTCTCCAACCGCCTCGCCTCTCTCCTCGCCTTGCCTTGCCTCTCCTTTCCCTTCTGGCTGTGCCCAGCCTGTGGGATGATGCTCTCCTGGCCTATTGTTCAGATGCATGGATTCTTTTGACTCTTCTCCATGAAGCAAGGCAGGGATGGAGGTTCTGTGCTTCCCTCTTTCCAGTCCCACCCCCACTGGTGTGGCTGAGCTGCCTGCCAGCTCCTATGCTCCAGTTTCGTCTCTGCTCTCACAGATATACTGCAGCCTCTTGGACAGTGCACGTTTTGCCATTGCTTTGTTTGGCTATTTGGTGGCCGGAGCTGTGCGCTGGCCTCAGATCCAAGGCTCTGTCATAGCAGGCAGCCTGCCTGGCCTGGCCTGGCCTGTTTTAACTATTGTTAACCTGTGTCCTCTCTGTCTTTCCTTTACTGGATTTTAGCAGACAGCCCCCTCGGGAGAAGCAGCCAGCACCTGGCTTTCCTGCCCATCAATCCTTCTATCAGGCTTCTGCCTTGTGCTATTAAGGATGCATTGCAACGATCCCACAATACAGGGATTCCCCGTCAGTTGCCTGTCTTTACATCTTATTCATCTGTGTGAACACCAGGGAAAGGTATCAAACCCCCACCTCCTCCAGAGCCATTTCCATGCTGCTACAGCCCATTGCCTGCTATAGAGTACACTTCCAAAACCAGGGCTGCCCAGGGCTCCTAGGGTTCCGGGAATGCCAGTTTTGGGCTGTATGACACTGGAAGAACTGCGAGTCATTAGAAGGATTGTGCCAGTGCGTTGGGTCACACGACAGCCAGAGCNCCCCCCCCCCCCCCCCCCCGCAAAGCACCCAAAAGCACAACGAATGTGCTAACATATAGATTGCAGCATTAGCAACTTGTCTCTGCTGTTTTCTTCCTCTAAGCTGGATAATTAAACATAAATAGTCCCTCAATCTATTCTTTTAAAAACTATTGCTTTAATGTCAGATAAAGTCATTTGGTTGCTTGTTTCTTAGGTCAAGGAGGAAGAGAAATAAAGGCTTGTTCAGCTTTTGTTCTCTTTCTTTCGGTCCCACTGTAAGATACTCTTGGATTTTGCAGTGTATCAGTGCTGTTTGATGCTTGGCACAGAAATTTCACAAAATCTATGAAATCTAAGTCTGATGTGGCTGGTTCACACACATAGTGGGGGTCCCACGCTGATGTTGGGAGGAGAGGGAGCACGTGGGTTGTTACATACTTCTCCATTTCTGATCTTGCCAGCGTTATCCACTGCAAACCGCTAAAACCAAACCACATGCTCATTTATCCAACCAAGGCGCAGAGCCCACATGTTGCAGTAACAGAGGACACAGAAAAACTCCACAGATTTGCAGAAAGTGGTGTCACAAGCATTGCTATGGCTGGCGTAGGAACTCAACAGCTCAAAAGAGGGAGCAAAGGTAGCTTTAAACCATGTCTGCTCCTCTTCCTCCTCTCTTCATGTGTCTTTTTTGCCTGTTCATGTAACACATGCTGAATAATAACAGGTGGGCAAACGGTGTACCTAAAGCTCAGATGATCTCAAAGACATCCGTTTCCAGCAATTCTCCATCTCTGGCTGGCTGGCCAGTCAGATGCACCCACGCTGGTGCTCCAGTGTCTCATCTCAAAGGGCTTCTCACATCAAATCCCCTGCAAGGGGCTCTTGACAGCTGGTTTCCTCTCCTCTCCTCTCCTCTCCTCTCCTCTAGGATGGGGAAAGACTGCGTGAACCAAGGACATTCACAGGACTGCGGACTGGAGAGNCAAGGCTCTGTCATAGCAGGCAGCCTGCCTGGCCTGGCCTGGCCTGTTTTAACTATTGTTAACCTGTGTCCTCTCTGTCTTTCCTTTACTGGATTTTAGCAGACAGCCCCCTCGGGAGAAGCAGCCAGCACCTGGCTTTCCTGCCCATCAATCCTTCTATCAGGCTTCTGCCTTGTGCTATTAAGGATGCATTGCAACGATCCCACAATACAGGGATTCCCCGTCAGTTGCCTGTCTTTACATCTTATTCATCTGTGTGAACACCAGGGAAAGGTATCAAACCCCCACCTCCTCCAGAGCCATTTCCATGCTGCTACAGCCCATTGCCTGCTATAGAGTACACTTCCAAAACCAGGGCTGCCCAGGGCTCCTAGGGTTCCGGGAATGCCAGTTTTGGGCTGTATGACACTGGAAGAACTGCGAGTCATTAGAAGGATTGTGCCAGTGCGTTGGGTCACACGACAGCCAGAGCCCCCAGCGCATCTCCTCACCTGGCAGGCAAGAGCCCACGTCACCACACTGCCAGATCTGACAGCAATCCTCCCAGGCAGCCCCTCTGCCTGCAGGTCTCTGCACTGAGAGCGCTATGCAAGAGCAAGAGCAAGGGAGAGGCACAAGGACAGGGAATGGTACTGGGGGACATCCTCTCCTCTGCCTGTGAAACTGGAGAGCTGAGTTTTGCTAGGCTGTTTTCATTCATTAGACAGTCCGAAATATTTTGCTGTCTGATGATGGCTGGAGGCTGATGCCTGGCCAGACAGTACAGTCTCCAATTTGTCTCTGGCACACCTCTCTCATAAATCTAATTCTCTTTGCGAATGAAAAGCAATACACTACTGCTAACAGACGTAACCACGTAAAGTACTTTGAAGAGGCATATGATGAGTGAATTCCCCCAAACAGCTCAGTCAGTGATGGCTGTACATGCTAGCGCACACTCAGATATACTACAGTTTTACTCATGCTCAAGGATAATCTCCATTAGCAAAATGCATTCATGTCTACAGCATAAATTATTTTAGTGGGAACATGTCAGTCCGCAGTCAGACGGTTTTGCTGGCTTCTGCAGGGTTGGCTCAAGCACTTTCCCAAACGGGAGTGGAGAGGGATCAATTTAGACATGTCCTTGCATTATTGCAGGAGAGCATTAACACAACATCATGTTGTTCACCACCACTTCCAGGGAGCAGAATGCAATCCCTGCTACAAATCACTGCTTCTCATTGGGGCAGGGGGAGAAAAAACTGTCAGCTGCTAGGAGATAAATGGCTATTACTTTCTGATCCATTTACATATGGAGATTCCTTAAATGCTGTAGATTTAATTCTGCCCAATTGAGGAACGCACATGCAGGTTACAAGAGAGACAGATAACTATTAATTTAAAATTCCAGGCAAGACTTTTGCTTTTATTACCCTCATTATATTTTAAAGACATAACCAACAGCATATGTAAATTAGCACCTTAGATTATTATCAGGGAAAACCCTACTGCATATATAAATGCATAAATGCGGCAAGCACACTATGGATATTGTACGTGGACACTGACATCCATTTAAAGGCTTCCAGAGCACTGAATTAGTTTCATGGGGCTGACTGTAACTGGAGTTCGGGGCTGACTGTAACTGGAGTTTGGCTGAGTTGTGCTGTTGAAGTGATCTCAGGGCTCACGGTTGTTGAAAGGGCCAATTCTGGTGCTCCCCCTGTCCCCGTTCTCTTCCCCCAGGGCTGCCTGCAGGCTCCTGCCTCCGCTACAGATCAGACCCTCCACTGGAAAAGCCAGTGAAGTTTTCTGCTCGTTTAGTGAGCTGAACCAGGTCAGCGAAAGGTCTCAGGAGCGCAGGGTCAGGCACAGGAGGAAGATGCTAGAGCTTCCCTTGGCAGCAATGAGATATTAGATCAGCTCAGTCGTGATATCAAATGAAGCCTTTCTGTCTGAGTTCTGGGGTTTAATCACCAGTGCAAATGTACAGCCCTCCATGCCTTTAGCCCGTGCCTTGCAATCCCCCTGCCTACCATGTGGACTTGTAGGGAAGTGCAAACTGAAAGCACCGAGACAAGCACACGAGTTTTAGCCCTGCAGAAGGGCATTACGAAGCAGCCTGCATTCCCTAAGAAGTGACTTCAACTTTTTCCCGTAATGTTCCTCGACAAGATAATTTAGACATCTTAGCGAGCAGTGACATCCATCCCAGCACTCACCCAGCATCCTGGGTTCATCTGACACAGCAGTCTCCCTTCAGGATGTCTAATTCAATAAGTAACAACACAAAAGAGTGGAAGCTACGGAAGAAGATGGTGTACTCAGCAATGCTGACAGATACAGCAAGACAAAGGGGAGTCTTTTGATGGAAAAGCTGAGTATCAGCTGCGCTACGCAAGTTTTTCAGTAAAGAAAAAATATTATTATTCAAAACTTTTACTATAGAACAATCAATTTGCACTAAATTCAGTAATCGTCTCACTGGCTTTTGGACTTTTGCAAATTGTTCTAGTGGCATTACATTAATTATTGCATAAAGAACAATTTACAGGAGGAATAGGATATTCTTCAGCAAGTATCATATCCTTAAAGCGTCGTGATAGAGAGGTCTGCACAACACTGTGGCTGAAGTGCCAAAGGTTGAAGGCTGCAAATGCTGGTCGCAAGTGCAGGATGTTGGATAAGCCATCTTGGGGCAGAAAGGAGATGAATTGGGTACTTAGGTCTTTTGCTAACATGTGAGGTGGTTTTTTGGATAACATAAATAGAGTATATTCCTATGACATCGAGCATTCATCTGTCAACAGGAAATACTGTGATAAAACAAATGAAATAAAAATCTCTCTGTAAGATATCATTACAACAAAGTGAATTTCATTAATTTTCCTGGGATTAAACATAGAGCAGCTCCCATAGAGCTGTCCCTGCAGCCCTAGCATGGCCCACGCTGGCTGACTGCAAGGCAGGCTGCTCCCACAGAGAGCCTAAGCCAGGGGTAGCCCCTGTGCAGCAGAATATTCACAGGTGAAATACCAAGTGAATGTCCTTCAGTTCATCTCCGAGCAAGCGCTGCTCATGAAGGCAGTGCTTGCGAAGCTGGCGGTTTAGCAGCACACCCGGCATCTGCTGCTCGCTGGCACTGATTGCTGCACAACGACGTCTATCTTGAGAGGCGACAGGAAATTTATCTCCCGGCACCTCATCAAATCAAGTGTAATTCCTGACCATTTGCCAAATGGGAGCGATAACCGTGCTAAGTGCCTTGCAGGAGAGTCTTCTCTGAATCACGTGTGTGGATCACGAGCTCCTGTCAGCCGCAGTTATATATGACTTGATTAAGCCCTTGCATAGAGGAGCGCTGCTGACCTGCCGAGAAAGGTCAGAGCTGTCTCTATTGCACTACGGACATTTTCTACACATGGCACATTAACTTCCTGGATATTAAGTAGCTGCATCACGCCTTCAGGTTGCCAAACACAGGGCACTTGGCTCCTATTAGCTAATTTCCCCTGGGCTTTGTGATCTAGAAGAATTTGGTACTTTTCAGCTGCTCAAAACCATCTCTCTCCTATTGTATAGGGCTTTTCCCAGAAGTCTCAAGGTGGGGGAAGCTCAATAATAACCTCTTTCACATACTCCTAGGGCCAATCCGTAAGTTCTCCACTCCCCATCCTTTATCCCTGAAAGGGCCCAAAGGCACTCGGTCCATCCATCCCAGCCTTTGCATTCAGGGACTGCAAAGGACTCCGCAAGGCCACTCTGGATAATGGGGGAGGGAAAAAACTTCATCTCCCAAGCCAGCTGTGCTTTAGCTGCAATGAAACACCTACTCTAAAAATGCTCCTCTGGCCGTGCGGTTTGCCCACTGCTTTATGATTAACCGCGGGACTTCAGGCCAAGGTGATTACTTACAGTACAGTGCAACACGGCTGACTCTTTGCAAAGCCAGCATTGGCTATTGCAGCCTACTATAGCTTTGTGCCTACAGTCACAATTAATTAATATTTGTATGCATTATCTCCTACCAGGCTGGCTGGAAAAACATGTCCTAGCTTGGTATGTATTTCTGCTTCATTTACAGTGGCTTCCAGCCTCACGTTCCTTCTCTAAATATTATATCTAGTGATCTAATTTATTTACAGTTAGTTCAGCTGCCATACTGATTGAAGATGACAGAGTGGCCTGGTGACACCAGCGGAGAAGCTAGTCCTCCTAGCAATTACTTATCCATGCCAGAACAACACTGAAACATGGGTATCAAGTTTATCCAGAGGTGGCATTTAGACCTTAAAGTAATAGTAGCCTTTATGAAGGCAGTGAGTTAGGTTAGATGGTTGTCTGGATCAGACTGATAAATGAGAGATGATGGTACACAGATTTGGCAGAGCATCCCTGATTTCTCTTTCACAGCTCTGTAAATTGTTTTTAACATAATTTTGAACCCCCAAATCTGGCAGTGGGTAATAAATCAGCTTGAATCCATTAGCAACTGGCCTTATGTGTGCATTCTGGCACTCTTTTTTGTGCCCCTCTGCTTTGAATATTGCTACCATTCTGTGAAATCCAGAAGGAAATTTAGATGTGCTAGAGAAGGGGAAGCGTTTAAGTGACTCAGATACAATTATGAGGAAAAAAACCCCACCATGTAAGTGGCAAGAAATAGGCATGAAAATCTACCAAGAAGATACAGTCAACAACAATATGTTAGGATATTGTTTATTGATAAAGAGCAAAGTTTGGGAACTGTTTTGATTCCAAATTTTTGGCCCTTTCTCTTGCACGCATTTTGTTCCTTATCCTGTGCCTCCAGACTCCAGCTCCCATGCAGTGAAGGCAGGTGAGGTACAGTGTGAACTTGCAAATCCTTCACTCCCAGTCCCCCACTTTGGCCACATCTGAGTCAGAAGTGTGGCACACACCTCTGAATATCAGCCATGTCCTACTGCAGACCACTTTCACTGGCTTCCTGCTACGGAAAAGCATCCTCCAGTGCAGGTGAAAAGTCACATCCCAAGAGGTGGCATCCATGTTCACTAGGAGTTGTCTACGTTACCCTGGATGGGTTCATCTCACCAGCTGTAGGTGCCCAGTTAAAGTCTATCCAGAAGGCTCCTTCCAGAGTGTTTGCAGAGACAAATAGGTCCATGGAGTAATTAATTTGGCCCTAGAAGGTGTCCAAGACTGGTGGGTTTGGTCTTCTTCAGGAAATGTTGATCTTTATGAGCTTCTGTGGAAGCCTCTAGCTAGCTGGCTTAGATGAGATGCTTGAGTTACAGATGGCTGAAGTTAGTCAAGAAGCTGCCAGGTGACATTAAGGCAGGTATGTGGGCAGGATTTATGAACTACGCAGGCACTGACGGATTCAGATACTTGGTGTGAATTTTAAAAGCACTTCCCCATTCAGCACCCATTCCTGCGATTTAGTCTTGCCTGGCTTTGGAGGATTACTCATACTTTAGAAAAACCATAGATCATACAAAAAAAGGATCCTCCGGTCTGCAGAGATAATCGTTGCTCAGACTCATACTTGCTATCTGTCCCAGCTTGTTCCAGTGCCTCTGAGTTTTAGGGTAACACCACAGAAAGGATTACAGATATCCCTTCTCATTACAACAGTGCTAGTAGAATTTCAGTCATCAATCATGCTTGCTCCAAAGTCTCTTTATGCTCTGAAGCTGATTAGCTGTTGAAATAATCCAGGTTGATGGCAAGCAATGCTTTATTAATACTGCAACTGACTGCTTTTCTCCCGTCATTTGCTTTTAATGGATCCCGTGCTGCTTTGTTCCTCCTCCTGCCTGTGGAACTCTCAGAAAGGTTTGGTGACTAACCACGTGCTTGAATGCACGTTCGTTGCATCAAAACAAAGCCTAAAATGCAAATGCTGCTGGTTGTGTTCTGGTTTTAGTATCTCTTCAAAGCGTAAGCATGATCTGACAGCCTTTCTTCTGCAACTATGCGCTACAGAGGGATTTGCTGTATTCATCTGCGTAGGGATGTGCTGGGTCCTAGGCAGGCTGCAATCCCTTCACATGGTCTCCATCTGTTCCATCTTGCATGAAGAAGGACTATCCCCAGAGCTGGTATTCCTCTCTCGTGGACTCAGGAAGGTTCTGTGCCCACAACTCTTGATCTCAAGAAGAGATAAGAGGATCAGCAATAACCCTACTTCAACTAGAGGGGATTGATTTCAGCAATAGTAATGAGCACACCGGAGAGCCAGAGAGACAGAGCTAATAAAGACGCACCAAATAATTAGCAGCACTAACACGTAGCCCCTCACCAAGCCTTTTCCCTGCCCACACCCCTAGCAACAAGCCACAGGTAAATGAGAGGGATAATATGAAAAGATTAGATCTTCAGCCATTAAAAAAATCTTTTGTCCTACATTAAGTTCTTTCATCCTGCATCAGTTGCCTCAAAGATTTCCTTTAGATGTAGCAAAATTAGGGGTTTTTTTCCTATGTTAGTTAAGTAGCACCTAAATGGCAAAATTTGCTGCTGAATACTAAGCAATAGATGTTAGATGACTTTAAATTAGCCTAAACCATTGCTACAGCTGACAAACTTGCCTTCTCCTGGGCCCACCAGTTGCTGGACAGGATCAGTTGCAGACCCTGGGTTTCATCTGATGTGGGCAGAACTGGACCCAGGGATGGATTCCCCTTGAAACTTCACTGGACCCTACAATAATTTTGCCTTCAAGCTGTGAGACACAACAGCACTTCTGTACAGGTTACCTCATCACAGAGGAGGCTCTGCTGTCACCGTCTTGTATTTGGGGAAGCTGCGGAGAAAGGTGACTGCTGCTTCGCCAGGCAGACCAGTAGCCACAGTGGGAATCTCCTGGGCCTCAGCTCTGCTCTGCTGCCTGCCCTCAAAGCACTCACTGTATCTTTAAATCAGTTCCCTCTTAAACCGAGTGATGAATCATGTGTTTAGTGAAAATATTTAATTTAAGAGTCTCAAAACTTTGTCAACATACTTGAGAGTGTTTTGGAGAAATAAAACTACCCGGTGATATGATGTCTCGTTTATATGTAAATTGTGAAGAAATTAGGGAAAGCAGAGGACTGCCATTACAAACATTACATAGATAACAAATATTTTGAGTATTTGCTTCCCTAAAGTTGTTTTGCCATGTTTCAGTTGAATTTATAAAAAGAAACAAGTATTTTGGGTGTGTAACTTGCTGGCCTGATTCTCAGAGCTCAGCGTGGCTTCAAAATCAGGTTCCTTTCATGTGCCTCAAAGCTGGGCAGCAAGAATCATCTGTCTTTTTTTTTTTTTTAAATATAAGCCTTTGATATTAAATATGTATTCAAACCTCCCGCTGATACCAAGAAGAGCTACATGCATATATTTCAAGGTAAAAGAACGCTCTCAGCTACAGCATGCCCAG
Source organism: Rhinoptilus africanus (assembly GCA_013400135.1). NCBI lineage: Eukaryota > Metazoa > Chordata > Aves > Charadriiformes > Glareolidae > Rhinoptilus > Rhinoptilus africanus. Next base: position 655,546 of record VXBO01007951.1, read on the forward strand.
TTGTTCTGGTTCTGAAATGAGACATTTTTGCAATGTTAAAAAAAAGGGGATGGGAATCGAGAGATCCAACCAGATCAACACTTCCTCTGTGGTGGAACTGGAAGGTTCGTTTGCAGAGGTGAGAGGGTGGTGTGTTCTGCCCCAGAAAGACAACCTGTATGAGTTGTGAGTCTCAGAATAGCTCCTGATGGAGACCCGTAAAATCTGTAGGACACAGATAACATGTGAAAGCACTACCTGAGGGCAATAATACCAGAGGAAAAGTGGCCATAGAAAACATGTTGGGTTTGTCAGCTGTCACCATCAGTAGCTTTCCAGGGTTATCTGTCTGAGCAAAACAAACATTTCCAGACTGCAGGACTGGAAAACTCACAATAGATTCAGGTTATTGTGCAGGGCAATGCCAGGCTGGGCTATTTTCATTTTCATCTTCAGATGAAATAGAGTAGAGAACAAGTCTCTGCCAATTTAACTTCATCATAATCCCATTCAGTTACTCCTAGTACATATGGGAGGTTGAAGATCGCAGCCGTCAGTGGGGTGATCTGTTGCCAAGAGCAATTGTCTCTTCATATCTAGTTCCAAAGGCCAGAAAGGTTAGCAAGTCCTTTAAACGATCACTGCAGCAGGAGGGCTCTGAAGTTAATTTCAGAGATTATAATCACACTAGGCAAATACCCAAAAACCGGGCATGCCTGTAACCTCACTATGCTATTCTGGCATTGCCTCAAAATGGGGCTTGTTATGGTCAGAGTTCGGTACGGAGCGCAGAGATGAGCCGTCCTGCCCTGGGTATACAAAAGAACCCATTATCTCTTAAAAAAAAAGACAAACAGCTTGAATTGATCGGCTGAGTGACTACCGTCTCACCAATTAACTGTGTGCTGGTACCAATCAATCTTTGGCAGAAAGCTGCCAGTTCATTTCAAGTGCTGCTAACACAGAGGGCCGTTTCAGAAAGGTGGTGACACAAATGCATGATCAGAAGTCACTGACTTTTGTTGCAACTGGAATGTGAAACAAGAAGGGCAATGTGCACCCTTAGTTCTGTTCCGAAGAGAGCAGGAGCAAGAGGAAACACACCTCATACCAGGATTTGTTAATAAACCATTAATAAATGGAAAGGGAAATTTTAATGTGGTAAATAAATGGTATAAATCAAAAACCAACATATTCCTACTTAGTGGGAGATCACAAATGGTCCTGTAAAGAAGCAGTAAACACCAGAAAGGAGAAAAGCGATAGAGACAGTACTGTAACTTTATAAATGTATACAGATAGCCATCACTGATTAACTATTTATTAAAACATCTCTTCATCTCTGATTAACATGTTATAAACTATTTATAAGCAGCTTTGCAAACACTGGTGCAATCGATGATGATTTGCAATTATTTATCTATTTGTTCTAAGAGTTGTCATCATTTTTAACCCTGCATGTGCTATCCATATCCAATGAAGACTGTTTTATTGTGGTGTTCTTCAGCACAATAAAATTCTCTGTAACACCGAGGATGTATTAATTATGTAACCTGATCTGGAAAAGTATTAAAGTACTAAATTAAGAATCAGGTGAAGACAATCCCCACTGAGATGCTGACACTATGTCTAAGCATATTAACACTGGATATCTTACTTTTTCCCCCAATATCTTGAGAGGATCCTATTTCACATTTTCTTTACACGTAAAGGTGAAGAGTAGAGGAAGCAACGAAGACTGCAGCAGTATCAGCAGGATTCAATTGATCCAACCGGCATGATTGAAGAGGCTCTTGTCAAGCCAATGCAGGAGAAATCTTTCTAAGCTATTAGAGAAAAAAATTCAAATCAATAGGTGACCCATAGTTTCAGGTATCCGAGAACAGGTGATCAAGACAAGTCTGACTCTGGGAGTGGATGCAACAAGCAGTTCTCAAGAGGCCGTAAATTTGTCTCAGTCTTTTTGTTATGTCTTCGAAACCATTGAAGTGTTTAAGCATGAGATGGGTCCTGACCACGTTAATGCACAAGTCACCGGGGTTGTTGGCCAATAGTCTGTCCTTGGCCTGCTTTGGAGCAGAAGTCACCCACTCACATTCTGGTCACAGCAAGTTATCTCTGTCCAGACAACAAGGAGTGATCCAGGTGCAGTTTTCCATGAGCAGCACTTAAATTCCTCTGAAGACAATGAAGCAGTTATTCGTGTTTCTCAACGTAATGAGAATCCCACTTAGGTATCGTTTTATCTCAAGTGTTTAAGGGCTTTAGTGAGTCTTTAATAAGAGGCAGTCTTTAAATGGGTCTCATAGGGAAGACTCAATTGCATTCCCCAGTACAGACAGCAAATCCAAAGATCGCTCTATTGTTTAAAGCATTTCTAGAGCCCTAACACAAGGGTTTAAATGGTGCCCAGGTGATGGAGAGGGCTTTGGACAAAGCTTGAATTTCACCCCCAGGTAGCCGTAGCATTGACTCTCCCGTGGTGAGGTTTGCCCCCAAGGAGAACAGCAGCGTGAGCAAGGCTGGAGCCCCGCTGGGCGAGGGTGCAGTGACACATCTATCTCCCTGCCTGCCTTATTTCTGCTTTCATCGGATGGTTTTTTCTCTTCGCACTTTTTTTTAATTCGTTCAATTATATGTATTTTAAGGAAAACAAAACACTAGAGTGAATCTAATTACTAGGAGTTTATTGACTTGAACCTCATTCACAGCAGACTCCTAACCCCCGTCATCTTTCTGACGAGCCAGACGAGGCTGAGAACTGTTTCTCCCTGTTCTGAGACACTCTGACCCCGATTTGATTTAATTGGTCTCTTGCAATAATCGAGTACTTGCCAAGAGCCAATTTAAAGGTGCTACCATCTGATTTTTTCCCCAATAGAAGGATTAACCCCATTAGCAATGAACTCTGTGCTGCATGTCCATAACCTTACAAAAGAACATAATCCTGTCTCACTCCACCAGCTCATTTTTCCTTCTGCAGTCAATACAAATCATTAAGAATCTCCGCATCCTTCGTCACAGTTTGGACCTGTTTTTTACCCTGGGTGGTCAGAAGCAGGTGGTGATCCCAAACAGGCATGGGCCAGGATTTGAACCGCTGGAAAAACTTGCCTATTCCTTCTGGTTTCTCTTTGTAAAGTGGCTGGGGTGTTATTTCATTGCTCCTGGGTTCAGGTTGTGGGTTGATGCTCAGCTCTGAGGAGGGCGGAGAGGCAGCAGAGCAGGCATTTTGCAGGGACACCGCGAGACGTGGCCTTCGGTCACTGGGTTATTTCCTCTCCCTCTGGATTACTGACTCTTCTTCCCCAGCCTGTCTATGGGACAGGAGAACAACACTCACATTTTCCTTTCCGAGTCTCCCAGAAATTGGCTTTGCATGTTTTAAGAGAGCGGGTGTGGAGCAGCTCTTTGCTCTGTTCCCCTCAGACTAACCCCCGGAACACCCCCAGCTCCCCGCCTCGGCCTGGCCCTGCCTCCCTCCCTGTCAGCCGCTGCCCGCCTTGGGCACGGCTGTGATTTGCTTAGGCGGCTCTTTTCCTCCAGCTTAAAAATAAACACTGAGATTTCAGTTTACAGGTTGTGCTCCGGCCGGGCCGCGGCCGGGCTGGCTGCTTAGCGATGGCAGTGGAGCCGGAGGGCCATGGCGGAGGGAGGGAGCGGTGGGGGAGGCCTGGCTGTGGGCTTTACTGAGCGAGTTTTTAAACATCCAGATTGTTTCTTAAAAGCTGTAAGAAATAATGAATAATTAGAAGAGATGGAGATAGTCCAATTTACTAATGAAATTATATGCGTTGTAGATAAGAACAGAAACACATAAGGATGCCACGCTGTATAAGGAACAGAAGGTAGATGTCTCCAGCAGGCTAATTTTACACACTATAATGCCTTCCTTATCATTAATAGCACCATCCTACATTTAGAAAGCGCTTCTCTTCCCAAAGGACCCCAGACTGCGTTATAACTGTCGGCCTAGTCCTGCAGGCAGATATATTGATATCACTTTTAATAAGGAATTTGTCAGATTCAAGCCAGAAGAGAGTGATGCCTTCTCCCAAGGCTGAAAGGCAGCCTCTGCCAGGGTGGGGGAAAGCAGCAGCTCGATCCCAACATCTCACAGCCAGTTAGAGGAAGCTGGCTTGGAAAAAAAGTTGATGGAAAGGAAAAGCCTTGTGCAGAAGGAGCATGCCGGACTTGCTGCTGGGCTCCTGGGACGGCGGCAGGGCCCTGCGCTTCCCTGGCTCTCGGCCTGTAGGATCAATTAGCAGTTTGGTTTCTCTCAGCTTGCCTGTGCTGAGGAAAGGAAGGTGTTGGTGGTAAATATTATCTAACAGGAACCTGGTACCGATGAGGATCATTGCGCTTGTGATCTGACAGGGGGATGTGAGGGGAGAGGCGGCACATGGGAGGTGACACATAGATGTCCACCCGCTCTCTGCAGTGCGAAGTGCCAGGATCCCCAACCAGTCTGCAAGGATCTAGAAGCGTGAAGATTTTGTTCTTGAGTCCCAAGAATGTCCATTCATTGAGCTTATTCTAAAATTAAAGCAACCTGTTGCTTCTTGCTTGCCAGGGGAGGGTGTAGGGTTGGTGGAGCATGGCTGTGATGCCACCAGGATCTTAGGTGGGATTCTCCTCCTTTCAGTACGCCAAAGCTGAGTGTGAAAGTCTGCCAAGGTCCGATTGAAATCCTGCCTCTGTTAAACTTGAGCATTTTTGCCATTGATTTTAGTGAGGCCACAGTTTTCACTCCTGGCCCTTCTAGTTATTGGAGCAAAACACAGTCGAAGACCCTAACTGCTGCTGGGTGGAAAGAAAAAAATCATGTATTGGTTTTGGCTTGAAAGTTCCAACATTTGCTTGTGAATTTAAAATAGAAAATCTATTTGCCATATGTTCAGTTTCAGAAGAACTAAGTCTCTGGAGAACCTGCTTCCTTGGGTTGCTTTGGATGGAGAGGGACTGCTTACAAATTTCTTTGCTTTTCCCTCTTCTGTTTTACTTCTCACATTTACCATTAAACTAGCACTGACATTTCTGTGCCATCTGGCTTTTTGTTGTTGTTGGGGTTTTTTAAGGGACTGAGGGAAGAAAGATTCAGGGTAAAACCAGAGTTTGCGTTGCTAGACCAGCAGTCAAGGAAGTGAACAGGGGGAACCTACACTGAAGTGCTTTGCCAAGGGAGTCCGGCTTTCAAGGAGAGGTTTTAAGTCTTGCAAAAAGGAGAGGAAATCTCCACACGTCTGAAAGGTGGGTTGGTTCTGGCACAGACAGACGTACTCTCCACAAAGGCTGCTTCAGCAAAGAGGCACAGCGGTAGACAGCCCAGGAACTGCTGACATGCAGGTTACCGTTTTATTCATCTCTCAAGAGACCAAGAAATATTCAGACAAATGAGGTTGTCCATTTTAAGGGCTAGAAGGAAGTCTGAAGTCCCTCTGGACTTGCAACCCCACATGTTTTAAGGTAGAGGTTGGTATGTTTGAATGAGGCTACTGTGAAGGGAAAGAATTGGACTTGCTGGCTAGGAGATTTCCCCCTGCTCCTATTGGATTCCTCAGTTCTCGGTAGGGTTCGGGCAAGCCTGGGAAAGGCTATTTCCAATTAGGAGTTCTCAGCCTGGAAAACAATGAAATAGGGTTTCTTGTGAACACTTCATGCAAATAGTTTGTGGCATTCATAATCTTATCACACAGTTTCTTGCAAAGTCTCACATTTCCCAGACAATTGCGGTTTTTTTTTCCTCACTTACACCAAACAGCTGAAAAATTCAGTCTGCCCTTGCTGACCTTGTGCAGAGGAAAGAGGTCATGGCTGACATTGTCAGCTGCAGTGATTTCAGCCACAGTGTCTGAGAGTTGTGTAAGCAGAAATGTATACTTTTTAATTTGGTTAGAAGAGTATGTTAAATGCCCAGAGAAAAAGCCTGCGTTGGAGCCTGGCCAACTGGTACAGAGTCAAAGCGTCTTGGGCAGGGGCAGAGCTGGGGGCTGACATCAGCCTGGCCAGACAGGACCAGGCACGCATTGACACACAGATCACCCCCTGCCTCACTTCTGGGGTGACAGGAGAAGACGACGTATGAGCCATGAATAAGATCGTATATTGATCCTTCACAGCATGTAATTTATGTAAATTGCACTTAATGTATGTAGATAGAACTGACATTTTCTCCTGGACTGTCTATCTCCAAAGTCTTTTGCAGAATGATCAGATTATGACTCTGCATAGCAAGAACGTCTCTTCTCAGCCCTGCAGACCAGATATTTGTTTGTTGTCGGCGCGAGCAATTCAGTTACTAATTCCCAGGGTTAACATACAATATCAGGCCATTACACTGCACTGTATTACACTTACTGAATAACATTACGTGTGGTTTATATTTAATTTCAACTCATTTCTAATTTTGCTGTGGTGGAGTTTCATGATGGAACAACGCTGTGGATATTATCTGTTGTATTTGTATTTCACTGAGTGGCTTGTAGTTCATCCTTTCCCTGTCTTTTTTTCACCCAACTCCACTATTCCTCTTGTGTCCACACAACTGTCTCCAGGTAAATATTTGGTAATCAATGTTCTTTGTCCATTACAGGCTAGAATGAGACTTCTTATTCAACTGTTTCACAAGTAATTAAACTACATAACAATGAGGGAATTTAATCTTTTTCTACATATTACTATTTCGTTGCCATATAATGCTTCCTAAAGAGATATTGTGGGCTGAGGCTTAACCTGGTGTTAAGAAAAAGAGCTGTAGACTTGCATGGGGCACGGCCCTAACCAAGCTCTTTAGGACCTAAAGGACTACAGAGATTTAGAGGACCTGAATGAATGCCTAGCTGTACGACAGGCTTTTCCTCACACCCTTAGTCAAGTCACTCAAACTGTAAGGTCCTGCAGCAATTTGGGAGTACTTTCAAAAGTGATGTTAACACTTAAGAGTTCACTGAATCATAGAATCATAGGTTGGAAAGGACCTCCGGAGATCATCTAGTCCCACCCCCTGCCAGAGCAGGGTCACCCAGAGCAGGGGGCACAGGAACGCCTCCAGGCGGGTTTGGGATGTCTCCAGAGACGGAGACTCCCCCACCTCCCTGGGCAGCCTGGGCCAGGGCTCTGCCACCCTCCAGGGAAAGAAGTTCCTCCTCAGGTTTAGGTGGAACTTCCCATGGTCACGTTTGTGCCCGTTACCTCTTGTCCTGTCCCTGGGCACCACTGAAAAGAGCCTGGCCCCATCCTCCTGACACCCACCCTTTCAGTATTTATAAGTGTTGATAAGGTCCCCCCTCAGCTGTCTTTTTTCCAGACTAAAGAGACCCAATTCCCTCAGCCTTTCTTCATAAGAGAGGTGTTCCAGTCCCCTCATCATCTTTGTAGCCCTATGCTGCNTCTCACTGGAAGTCAGTGGGATTCATTACCCTAATCCTTCATAGACTGAGACAGCTGAATTTAATCCAGATTTCTGTATTCATCTCTGGACATAGGGATCTCGCTATCCAAGTTGCATGGGGGCTTGTTGAGCAAGGCTAACAGCAGTTTTGCTGGTAGTGGGCAGGGAAGGGTGGCTGAGAGATGCTCATCCAGGGTCTTCTGCCCACCATTGGCCAGAATGAGACAAGACAAATCTTCCCTGGCAGCACTGAAAAGCCAGACCCTCCCCTGCAGTTCTGGTGCATGAAATCCAGCCAGTGAAATGAAGCAAATTTGTCTCTCCTATGAAAATCAAACCTAAAATATGTAACAAAGCACAATAAATAGGGAAAAAACAGGGCAAGGGTAAAGTTCTGCAAGCTCAGCACTGCCAGACGGGGATTGGAGGGGGTGTCTGCACTCAGATTAGGCAGTTCTGGGTTTTCAGCCTTTTAAAAGTTCTTTCAGGCTTCACAGTCCTTATGAAACCAGTTATTTCCCTCTTATCTAAGTCCCTTTTAATTCATGTTGTTTCCAGTCCTCCATGGTAGGGAGAGTGTTTGTGCTGGACTGGGCAGGAGCAGGGCAATTGCTGAAAGGGCTCTTGTACGTATTAACAATAATAATGTGCACTTTATAACCATGGTTAGTACTAAAAGACATTTGACAAACACTGGACTTGGAATGAAAGGCTTTTAAAGCCCCAGCCAAGCTATTTACAATTAGAACACAGTAATGTACATTCATTTTGTATGTAAGTTGAGCTCACAAAAATCTCCTTTTTTGTCCATTAACAAAACCACAGTATCCCCATGAACAAGTCCCCTTAATCTCACCGTGCATAGTCTGTGATCTTATCCTTAGAAAAGCTGTGCAATGTCATGCAGCTCCAAGAGAAACAAAAGGAAAGTCCAAAGTAAAATGGACTCTCTCCCAGAATAAATAGCACTGATTTGGGGGCACACCAACGTTTGAGGGTTGTTGCAGCTTGAATGAAGTCTACGCTCTATTTTGGTCCCAGAAAAGTGCAGAGAGATCAAATTCCTCCTGCTCCTGTATAAAAATGAAGAGAAGTCAGAAATAAAGGAGTTGAGCATGAGCAGAGCAGTGACTCCATTACCTCTCCCTGTTCCTGCAGGCTCAAAAATAGAGAGCCAGAGGCAGAGTGCACAAAGTGTACCTGGCAAGGCTTACTGCCTGCTTTGCCTTTGTTTCACTGGCCTTATTACAGGATTGATATTTTTTTCTGATCTCAGAAGTGTGTGTGAAAGATGCAGGAGTCAATCTCTCCTCCCCAAGCAGATCACCCTGGAGGGACCGGGGACTGTGTTTAGACGGTGTCCGCGGGCTCCCTCCCACCAGCGCAGGACATGTGAGCCACAAGAGTAAAGGAGTCCTCCTGGTGACCAGTCCCACCGGTGTTACCTACACCTGGCCATAAATGCATCTGAGAGCCTGCTCTCATTATTGCTGTGAAGAGAGACTCTCTAAAAAGCCACTCCTCTGACGACTAAAAACTTTCTATTTTCCAGGCGAAGTCTGTCCTCGTTGGATCTTAAGTCCTTTAACTCTTCTTACACGAGGTCCACCGTGCAGCCATCGTAGTACAGGGAACAGTTCTACTCTGCCTTGCCTTTCCCTTTTGACATTTCCAGTGTTTTTCTTCTCTTGAAAAACATGCTGTCCATACTCCCTGGTCATGCAGTAGCAGCTTTGTGGCACTGGAAGCAAATGTTCCAATCTGAATAACTTTCCTGAATGCAGCCTTATTTAATTTTCTGGTGGCTGGGCCACTGTGCAGGATTAGAGCCAGCCAAAATGAAGCACTGGGCAGTAGACACCAGGCAAGCTTTCAGCTTTTTAAATACAGTTCATCCTGCTCTTTTGGGTAAGCTGTGTTGACTCCTTTTCATAAATGAATATGCCTGGATCTAACCAAGTGAGGAGTTGCCCAGATAGCCTTTGGTCACAGCCATTGTGTCTCCAACCCCAGGTTGACCTCCAAGTATACGTTTGCAGAGATTGTTACTTCTGTAATAAGTAGCCAAAGACAGATTGCAAAGGCAGGGAATAACCTGACTCATTCCCATCCTTCAGCAAAACATCCGTCTCGCTGCTGTCAGATGAAATCAAGTATTTATTTTTGCACATTAAGAAATTTAGAGAAAAAGTCCTTGTGGGGAGGGCTGTCAGCTCCCCGAGGAAGTTTTTAGGTTGGACTTAAAGGATTTATGGGAAAAAGTGTTTTAGCTGCCCCCAGAGCACCGTACTAGCCCTAGTGTTGTTTCAGCTATTTTATCTGACTGTCCTTACAGGTATTTCGGGTAATTTACCTGCACAGCCAGTCTCAGAACTGCTCTTTTGAACGCAACTGCTGTTATTTGTGAAAGCATTACTCTCAAAAGGAATATTTCATCATTACTGTAAAACATCCCTGCAATTATCGGAGAGAGCGTCTGTAGGAATCTTACGGGAAACATGGTTATGCCAGAAGCAAGTCCCAAACCCTAAACGTGGTCTCATTAGTGCCTGGTGTGACATGACACCCTCTTGCCCCAGCAGGAAAGGAATGAGAATTTGGCCTTCACACTGCCATGTGTGTGGGCACTGGATTAGCTCAGATGAGTCTGGCTTCTCAAAAGCACATTGCTTTTGGATGAAGAACACTGCTTTATTTCCAGCATAACTCCAAACAGAGGCTATGACCCGATGAGGAATTTCCCTGCCTAGGCGCTAGCTCTTACACTGCCTTCCCTCCAGCCCTTTTCCCAGCAGCCACCAGCTCCAACACTCTGCAGAAGGTTTTCCAGACTCACTGGGCATTTCGGCTTGTGTCTCAGATGATCACTATACAACCCACCTGGCAGCTAAAGGGTGGCAGCTTTAGAGACTTTGTAAAGGAAAAACCAGGGAAAGGTGGTTTTCAGTTGTCCCTGTGTAATCACATCAAATGTCACATTTGTTCAGCCGATCTCCCTGTCATAGTAACGCTGTCAAAGCTGGTAACAATTTACAGGTAAAAGAGGTTGCAGGGGGGGAATCTTAATTACAAATATATGTCTTCCTTTTGTAAATTGTGAGTTAAAGAATAAAATTATTCATTTGGTTTTAGTCACCTGTCCCACTTGTCCTCTGGAAGCAGTGAAGAGAAAAAAAAACCAGGAATGAGGGGAGGCAATATCTAAAAAAGAAATCAGAAAATGAGAAAACATCCATCAGAATGGAAACATCTGACTTCAGGAGAGAAAAAAAATAACATTTAAAATTGGAAAATCACCTTGACAAATTTCAACCTTCCGCAGCCCCTGCCTAAGGAAGGAGTTTGCAGGAAATCCTTTGCTCGCTGTTAGGTACATGCACGGAGATGTAAAATCAGTTAAAGACTGTTGCCCTTATCTGTTTACTGCGCAGAAGTGTTAGCTGCAAAAGGCCTCCATCTGCTTAGACTCAGAGCTGACCTTCCCTAAAGAAAAGGCTTTTAGATACGGAGATTTTGTTTCCAGATTTCTTCTCATTTAATTTTACAGAATGACTTTACCAAATGGGAAGTGCGTATGATGGCTTGACCAAATGAGAAATGCAGGTAGTGATGGCTGTTCTGGCGTCTCGTGTTATATAGTGCAGGCGCACACAAAGCGGGGGAAGGAAGGTTATCGGTGTTATCAAGACATCACTGACGAGTACAGCAATCACAGCAAAGCCTGACTGACATTTTCAGCAGCTCCTGTACTTAAATGAGCACAGATGTAGATACGGTGAAAGCACATAAGCAAAGGTAGCTCCAGCTCACATCTTGGCAGCGTTGCAGACAGGTTGACTGACTGTGCCCAGTTGTCTTCAGGCAGGTGGCTTACGTGCTAATTGTATGCAAAACTGTCAAAATTAAAGCCATCCGAAGCTACTAAGAGCAGGATGAAATGTAAGGCTTCCTGAGACATTTATTCGGAGGAGGATATTGTTTTCCGGGGCTGCTTGGTTCACGTATCTCATTTTTGAACACACTGTGTTTCGCTGGGTCCCCTGCTGAGTTAACAATTTGTGACAATTACAGTAATTACTCTGCTACAGTAGGAATGCCGTTGCCCAAATATGTTCGAGGAATGGCGTTACTTAAATGAACAAGAATACCATGAGCCTGCAAAAACACTTGTGGATTGAATCATTTAATTCCCTGATTCTGCTAATTCACAGTATTGAAATACTGATAACGCCGTTCATTAAAGGAGCGATGGAAAAGTAGGAGACGATTTATACTGTGCTAATGAAACAAAAGCTTCACAGTCACTCTGGGAGAACTCAGTTGCACGATACGTGAATGTATGTCTTCTCTGCACCCTGGAAACTTCCCAAGGTCAAGAACCAAACTCAAAGGCAGCTGTAAGGCTGGGTCCAGCGTGGAGCCAGGAGTAGGGCACTGTGGTTCTCGCATGAGCAGAGTGAGCCTGCACAGTCACACCTTGCTTTGGCTCCCACCCCAGCGCCTGGGCTTGTGTCCCGCTGGAGAAGAGCCTGGGTGGAGGCTGCCCACCACTGCCCACGGGACTGCGCGCACACGGTCCGGCTCCTTCTGCATTTATGTCTGCAAAACACTGAATAAGCCATTCCTTCAAAGGCAGCAGTGGGAAAGTGCTTCTCTTAATAACCAAATTATTATATGTGCCATTTTTTGTTTCGTAGCACTCTTCCATCTCTGAGCTCAGTCTGGATGACTCCTCAATTGACGGATGTTTGTTCTTGAGGTCATGATCTTTCAGCCACGATTTTACACAGCGCCTTTTTCTTCCATTCCACCTTTGAATTTTAACAAGAAGTTGTGGCATGAAAAGGAGAGAACGATACTGAATACTCCACTTAATAAATGGAAACTCAGCAAGGGCACTAGAGGATGTGACTACTTCATAACTTCCAAATTATGCTGGATGTGAAGCAGGGAGATTATTCTCGATGGGTCCACTTGATTTTGTGCCAAGGTCAGGACTGTGGCATTCTGATGAGGAAGTGGTTGCTTGAGTTGCTTTGTCAACTATTTACTTCAGGTTTAATGACATCTCAGTGTTATTTTTCCTCTGTTCTTGGGTCGTTTGCTGTTTGTCACACTATTTGCAGCTGCGGAGGTCACCCATGTAATTCTATGAAAGGCAGCATATATCCAGAGTTCTGTCAAGGCTGCACCGTGTTTTGCCTCTTCATCTTAGTTAGCATTACTTTGTAATTTTAAAGTAATTATCTCTCACCCTCAGTGATGACAGCCCTCTCATTCCTTATAGAGTGGGTCCCTTCTGGTCCGGAGCTACAAAAAACCCCACCTCTCAAGAACAGGTTCTGTGAGGAGTCTGTCCTTTACAAGATCCTATTTTTTTAATGTCTGCATTCTCTCCTCTGCAAAATATGAACCAGTTATACTGTGGGTCCCACCTCCATTCCTACACCAGATTTTAGGTCCTATCTGGCATTGACTGTTTCCATGATAGTGATTTCTGTGAAGTTGTAGCTTGTTGTAATTCAAGTTTTTTCCTTAAAAATCCAACTCATTTTCAATAGGGAGACAACAAAATGTGGATCCCTGGATCTCTACTGGCTGCTGTTTTTTCCCCAGACCAGCAGTGATGTTTGTGGAAGACACACAAAAAATGCCAGAGAGCGCACTGCAGTAGCTGGGTGTTGTGGAAGGGGCTGTGGAGGAGTTAAAGCAGCACAGTGACAAAGGATTGAAATGAAAGGTGCGTATCTTACCACCCACGAGTTCTCCCTGCCCTTAATCACCAAGTGTCTTGTGTTCCCTCCTGGAGTCCTTCTGTGGACTGAGCAGCCAAATGGGAAACGTTACAGCCCTGTTTATAGCTGAGACCTTTTATAAACCTAGAGAAAAGGGGCTGGGAGGGACCCTGAGACATCTCTAGACTACCCTACCCCTGCCCTAGGGCAGAATCAGCCATCCCTGGATGGGAGCAGCCTGATACAAAGAACCCTGGGGACAGATCCCACAGTGCTCCAGGCAGATCCTCTCACACCTCACCTTCCTCCTTGACAGACAACATTCCTACATTTTTGCCTAAGTTTTCCATGCACAAGATTTATTATTTCTTGACCTGTGCCCAAGTGACAAGCAGAGCAGATCAGTCTCTTCCTCTCCTCAATGGGAGGCACCAGTAGTTTCTCCGGAGGAGTCCCTGGAGGACCAGCCCTATATAGGCTGCCGTTGAGTTCACCTATGTGCCCTGATAACAAAACAACGACATCTTGACTTTGCTTGCAGTTTTCCCCTGTGACAGAAAACACAAGTTTGTTTTTCCTAGGTAAAGAATGTTTTTCATTTCTTTGTCAGGAATGGAATCACTTCCATGGAGTATTTACAATGCCGAGCCCAGAGGTGTGCAGGCAAAGTGCTCTAAATGTTTTACTCCAGGCTCCCTGGGAGAGGGCTGAACAGTGAGGTTGAGCAGTGCCCTTCCCTGACCCGGAGCTATCTCCTGCCATGCTCTGTGCACCGCAGGGCAAGTACGGCGTTAGAAGTCACAGCCTTGGAATATTTGTTTGTTCTCCACATGGGCAAGAAGTGGGGCTGGATGCAGGACCACACTTTTGTTGCTGAAGGACTCAGGACTTTCAAACTGATTTCATTCTGCTTGGAATGAGAATGAGAGCACAGGAGTTTCTGGAGAAAAATAAACCATTCAAGACCCTCTCTGCCTCCGATCCTATCTGCTAACCCAGCACCCAGCTGACAGACGTCTGAATCTGTCCCGTGAACCACATCCTCTACAGAGCTCATCCAGCACTGTGCCCTTTCTGGGTAGCTTCTTACCTCCTCTGTCTTCTTTCCCACCTGCACCACCTCCGGACCCAGCTCTGCTAAATATTACTGCCCTCATTGCACAGACGGGGAGAGTGAGGCACACCGAGCTTGGCCAAGAGACTCTTCATCCAGGTCCCTGTGATGTTTACAAGCATTTTCCTAGTCTTTTACTCCTTTTTGTGAAACCTGTGGTCAGGTCACTCAAACCTTCATTCTTGTGCCCCAAAGTAATTCAAGTTCCCCAGATCAAGAACCGGTCACTGGTCAGGATTTTTTCTTTTTGGAATTTTTATGAAATGTTAGTTGTTGCAGTTTCTTTCCCTTTAGGAAAGTATAATTTATTAAAGCAAAAATTGTTGATAGGAGCTGATTTGACAAATTTCTCAGTTCAAAATCATTTCCTTCAGGGGGAAGCATTGAAACTGTTGAAAACAAGCACGTCTGTATTTTTTAAACAAATAATGTTTTGATTTAGGGTTGAAAATCAGTTGAAAATATGTAGGACAAAGGAAAGAGTCAATTTTAGCTTAAAAAAGAAATGACAAAAACATCTAAATCAAAATGAACCCTATTTTCATATCACTTACATATAATGGTTTTATAGCTCTGAATTATTTATTTAACATTTATTTTCATCCTCAGGCCATGAAAAATCTCTAGTTTCAATACTTGTCTTAATTGGAAAGGGATATTTTTTTAGTGGATGTAGTTTGGAAAGCTCCCCAGGTCACTAAAGCCCTTTCTTCCCCTCTCACATCCAGAGTTTCTCAGTTTGCAGACTCGTCTCTTCCCATTTGGAAGGGGAGAAATCCCTTGTGGGTGTGGAGACAAAAGCCTCGGTAGGTGAGACTGTCTCAAGCACCCAGGAGCAGTTCTCCCTCCTGCCATGCGGCTGTACTTACTTTGCAAGAGTACCTAACTGCAGGCTCAGCCCTCAGACTTTGCCCATACACACAAAATAATCACGTTTTTGTAGCAGTTTGGACCCTGCTGCTGTCACATCTCCAGAACACCAACCCAACACGGGATGCCCACTGGCTCCCCCATGTCCATGAAGAGGAGGGAGGATGGGATGCCTTGGCAATATCATGGCATTCCAAAGTGGCTGTGTTTGAGTCTGGGAAGGGCAGTGAAAACCCACTCCTGATTCCCCTTTTCAGGGAAAAAAAGACAATCAGGCATTGGTCCTGAGTATGGGGAGTAACTAAATAAAGCTGGATCATCCGTGGAGAGTTCAGTGCCTGCCATCCCGCCAGACAGGAGGATACTGGGAGGTGATGTCACTACATCCAGGAAAGGGTGATATGGAAGTGGGCTAGGGATGAGGCAGCATCGGGGCTCTGACTCCAGAAATGTTGTTCTGGGACTCTTGTCTGTGCTGCAGAGGTGGACAGGCTTTGTGCCCGATCCTTGGAGGAGCTGGACAGCCTCTGCATTTGCCTTCTGTTTCCCAGTGAGCTCCCCTCAAAGGTGTCTCTGATTTCCTCTGACTTGCCTTTTTCTTTCAGCATAGCTTGGTATCCACTCCAGGCGTTACCCAGGGCTGATTAAAACGAACAAGATGAGAAGATTTTTCTGATACTGAAATGACTTTGGAACAGGCACCATTAATTTATGCCTTAATAATACTAATCTGTGTTGAGTGTGCAATCCAGGACCTTGTAGGAACAGTCCCACTTACTTGGTGACTTCAATGAGGTTTGAATAAGGCTTGAAGGCTGGATGAAAAATTTTCCTTTACGCCAAAGTGTGGCATGCTCTGTGTTGTACCATGACAATAAATCTGCCTCCAAATTACCCCCATCACTCAGGCTTTCTCCAGGTGAAAGATGGGCCTGTCTGCTTCTTCACTCGTTTCCAAATTCCTGGCAGTCCCTGAGAAGGGGAGCAGGGGGTGGTGGTGCTGGGCAGGTGGCAAGGGAAGCAAAAAGGCTAATTTGGTGTCATAGTTTAGGAACCAATAGTCTATTAAGAAACTGTGAATAAACTTTGCTTCTAAATATTACTTTAAATGTTGCTTTACTTGAATTCAATAAGGACAATGTATTGACCTTCTGAAGGTTAATGGCTCAATGACTTACTAAGAAAACGCATATGTAAGGCCAAATTGATTCTTCTGTTAATTATTTTTCTGGACAATAGAAAATGTATTTTGATACATTTTCCATGATACCTGGAAAGATATTTCAGCTCATCAGGTTATAGATGTTCCGGACAACAACAAGGATGCTGAGAGTGTGTTCATTGCTTAAACTACATTCCTTATACATGAGCGTTTCTTCCACTGCAAAAACTCACTAAAGGAAGTACATTTCCCATGAAATTAGATGAGGTCTGTTTGCTTCTGCCCTGCCTTACCTCCAATGCGAAATCTTGGCAGTTGAGCAAAAACTCAACACAATCCAATTTATGGAATCAATTGTGACAACTCGCATGGGTCTGAGCTTTACCTCCCCTGAAATCTTTGGCAAAACCTCTACAGCTCCTTGTTAGCATATGCAAATAGATCTCTGGCTATAATCGCTGCTAGAGAGGCAGCACTGAGTGAGGGTGTGCCCAGCGCTGGCCTCCAGGGACGGCGCCTTATCCCTGTGCCTTGTCAATACTTGTATCAATGACCTGGAGGAAAGTCTGGAATCATTACTAATAAAGAATGCAGGTGACTCAGATTGGGAGAGTGGTAAATAACAACGACAACAAGCCGTAGATGCGAGTGAGCTCGATCACTCAACAAATCAGATGCAATCAAAGTACGTCTCTTTTAATACAGCTAAATATATAGGCATGGGTACCTAGATGAGCATATGCATATACTCATGAGAAATCAGTGTGACTTGTAAATGCTCCATATGGGTAAATTATGCATTTTGCAAGCATAAATACTTTATTGCTGCCAGACTGGTAGGTTAGTACAGCTTGAAGGGGAATCATCCTGATGTGTTACCAACATAATAAAGACATTGAACTGCCTGCGCAGTGCTCTCTTACACCATCTCCTGCTGCAGCCCAGTGAGGCTTGAGGGTTCTGACAGTGAAACTGGTTCTGAGTACAGGTTACATGAAATTGTTACCATCACCTCAAGATAGTGGGCACTAAGGTTCCAGTTTTCCATGCTTTCCCCCTAGGAGTTCAGCATTTAGGACAGTAGGACGAGTGGCAACCGGGGATTAAATCTTCATGCGTGTGCAGGGCACCTTATCAGCTCCATCCAGTGCAACTGGCATTTTCTAATGATCTCTTTGCTCATTGCAAAATGAAGCCAGCCCCTAACTTTCACCAGAACCAGGGAGCTGCTGCGTTTGCAGAGTCCCTTGCAGATGCCTTTCCTATCTGTGGCTCTTTCTTCCCCGGGGCTGTTATTCCCTCTGTAACAGAAGTGGGTCTCTGGAGCAGTTGCCCTCCGTGCTGACAGCTCTCTGATTAATGGCAGTGACAGCTTGGTCTCCCTGTGTGCGCTGGGGAAGGCTGCACAGGGCTTTCCTCTCCCTCCTTTTGGCTCAGCCTTTACCTCTGTGGAAATCTATCCATCACAGCGACCACCTGGCAGGTAAATTCGAAACACGCAAACTCCTGCCAACCGAGCTAAAAAAACAAAACAACAAAAAAAAAAGCAACATCAGCACAGCAAAAAGAGTATTGTTGGAGGTATTAGGATAAAATGCAGCAAGGTTTGTAGGGAGTGGCAGCATCATTTATTAGACCACATACATACTTGCAGGGGGGAAAGTGGGACAAGCTTTTGGACACAGAAAGACATCTTTAGTCTAAAATCAAAGCAACCACCTCCCAAGCTGAACAGAGGTTGAGACTGACTGCTCTGAGGTTACATTATGTTCATCTGTTGGACAGTGTGGGAGAAATGGGGCCTGGTACCTGGAGAGCATCTGAGAAGGGCAGGAATAAAGTCACAAAGCTTCTGCGAACAGAGGCAACGGGCTAGTTTTCACTGCCCTGCTGATGGATTAACCAGGGATGGAAAAACTTACAATATATCAACACTAGCAACTCTGTTGGTCCTTGATTTTTAGCAGCCAGCAGAGGTATGAATTTTAATTGGAAGGTTTAAATGCAGAAGATATCTACCAAGGTCTTGTTGTGCTCTTTGACTCTGGGAAAAAGCCTGGAAATCAAAGCTCAGAGAGCTCTGAGGAGGTGACAGAGGAGGTGGCTGTGCGCAGTGCAGGGAGGGGAGGGGGCTCCCAGCCCGGCTCCTGCCGCTAGCTTGGCTGGTGAGCTGAAAGGACAAACGGGCAGAGGCTTGGAATTAATGTTCCCTCCTAACACAATAAAAAAGTTCAACTTTGCAAGAAGAACACCAGTTTTACCAAGTGGGAACATGGAAATGGGGAGAGAGCAGGAACATCAGGGGCAGAGAGCCAGGGAGACGAGGCTGAGATCCAAGAGCCTGAACTCAGCCTGCGCCTGCCCCCCGAGCATCCACAGCTCTCCCTGCCGGCATCGGAGGCTAAAAAACGGGGCTCTTCAGGGCTTCGTGCATTTAGAAGCCGACATTCAGCGAGCTCGCGTCAAGCCACAACAAACCCAAGGGCTGGGTTTGCATCTGAGCTCCAGGAGCATAGTTGGGAATAAACTTTTTGGCCATAATGGCTCAACAACAGAAGCCACTGCTACCGCAAAAGAACGTGCAGCAGGGATAAACCTTACAGTGATTAATTCCTTATTGCCAGGGCCCAGGAAAGAGAGCAGGGCAGGAGGTGGGGGGGGCTGTGAAGTTTGAGGCAGACCGTCCTAATCCCCTTTTAGGCAGAAAGCATTAGCGCAGCCTTGGAGAGAATTTGTGGGACTCAATGGGGTGTGTCGGGTGAGCAAAGCGCTCGGCAGAGCTGCTGCTCTGCACAGGCCAGGAGCACCCTGATCCTTTGCCATCTCATAAATAGAGGGAAGGGAAATCAGTTTAATCCAGGCTCAGTGTGTATTGGAATATAACCTAAAGAAAACAGCCTGAAAGCCCAAGAATAAATTAGCAAGGAAAGAAATCTCCTCATGCTGCGTGCCGTCTGCTGAAACTTCCCACTTTGGAGCTGGAAAAACCCTTTTTGTCTCTCACTTTGGATCTGTTTCTTCATTTTCTTTTACACACGCAATCGAACTTCAGTGTCTGCTGCCCTCCCGGCCCGCTGCCTTCCCCCATGAACATCAAAGCTGGGGCCCACGCGAAAGGGAGCAGGCGGTAAACCGGGAAGATCCCTTGATTGAAAGATTTTTCAAAAGCTGGTGAAAAAATTAATTGCAGCCGTGTGATCTCTGTCTGCAGATGCTTCCTACAGCCACCGAGGCAGCATCAGGAGTGTAAAAAAGAGCAATGCTTCGGGAAGGCTCTAATTTTCAAACTGTCGGGGCCTAAGGCAATTTTGGTATTTATCAAAGGGCTCGGACTTCCAGTGGAGTCAGGGATTGAAAACCTGGGGTTTCAGTCGATATTTCAAGAGGCAGACCCTGGCTGGTACGCAGCAGCAGCTCACCCCGCCGTGACTCCCGGCCAGGCTCTCTCACTAGCTCTGTCCCTCTTTTGCGTATTTTATGCACATGGTATAAATCACGCTCTTTATTTTCTCTTACACAAGGCTGTCAGGGTAACCACTCTCCCTTGTGCAGTCTGGTCAGTTTGTGTGTATTCTCTGGTGTCTACAGTGGGGCTAAGCTCTCCCTGGTTCAGGCTCTTTCTCAGCCGGGACACAAATGCCATGGTTTTACTCTCAATGCAGCCTGTTTGCATGAAAATAATATCTACAGAAGATACTATCTCTAATTTTGCTGCCTAATTTGGGTGCAACTGCCCAACAGGTTTAAAAGTTATTAAAAAGAGACTAATTCTCTCTCATGCACAAACACAGGATAATCACGTAAGCCTTGTTTCCTTGGGAAACCAACCGAAAAAATAGCACTCGCACAGAAACATACTGTAAGATGCGAAAACAGACCAACAGCCCTTCCAGCTGGGGAACGTGAGAAGAGGCACGGGCGAAGCCCCCTGAGCTAGCAAGGTCAGCACAAGTAGGCTGCAGCTTGGAAAGGGGAGCAGGCGAGCACCTTTCCGCAGGCTGCAAAAGCAGCACACGAATGTGTGAATGCTTCACTAGCTGCTCTCTTTGAGCTCGAATAAAGGCAAAATTGCTGTTAATTAATGCTTCACGTAGCGGTATAAATCCGAGTCTGCCATGGCAAAGAGAGGCTCACAAACGGCCAATTATGTGTGAAAGTAAACTGTGGGTAACGGCACGTCCCCTCGTCAGCGAGGGGCTGAGCAGCAGCTGCCCGAGGAGATGACCCGTGTGAGCTGCTGTCGCCGGTCCTGTGTACACATCACCTGGGGAATTCCCATGGGACAGCCCCGGGGCCAATATGGCCCAGTGCATTTGGGCTGCGGGGAAAACAGCGCTGCAGGATTGGCAGAGCAGGCCATCCACTCTCCTGCAATTGCTTCACCTCCACGACACAGCGTGATCAAAGAGGAGAAAACCTCCATCTGCAGCTCCGCTCCAGTCACAGGACTCGTGTTGTCTAGATAAAACGGATGAGACAGTGAGCAACAGGCCAGATCCCTCTGCTGGGATGCAGCACCGAGGGATGCTCACGGGGGCTGCCCGCGATGTGATACTCCTCCAGGGGAGCGTGCCCATTACTATCGCGTTGGTCTTGCTGCAAGGCACCGGACATGCTGTGTAACACATGCTGATTTTCAGCTGGGTTGTGTTGACCTGGACAAGTCGTGCTAAAGCTAAAAGTTTTGACATCGCACTCCTTGAATTCCGCTTGCCGTGTAATTAATCCCACTGAGAAAAAAAATAAAATTACTATCTGCCTACCAGCTGGTGAGGTGAAGCTGCCTCCAAGGGAATCCTTCAAACACCGTGCTCTGGCCTCTTTATTTCCTTTCATCATTTATTTGGCTATCTCAGTGCTCCGCGCACACACGCACACACACCACGTCCTGGTTAAACGCACACTGCATCTTCCTCAGGAAAGGATGACAGAAATCGCTATCCAAGATCAAAGCAAATGACATCTTATAAACAAGCTGAGATTAAAAAAAGGCAAAAGTGTTCCTCAAGTGTTTCATCTGCGATGTTGCTTCACTGTGGAAGGGAGTGGGAGGACCTTCACTGGAGCTTGTGCGAGGTCCTGGGATCTGGCGCTCAAGGGGAATTTCAGGCTGAAGCAACACACAGAAGGTCAGCCAGGGCCAAGCCTGCCTGACTGCCAGAAGGTGATAGAGAGACACCTTTCCTACCAAAATGAGCACTGAGCACCATTGCTCATAATAGAAGATGATGGGAGTAAGTGCCAAGAAGGGCGAAGAACTTTGTAAAGAGCAATGATGTGGGAGAAGCTGGTTTGTGATTTAGGCTGGACATTAAATGAATGTTTCTAACCATGGGAAGAGAAAACTTTAAAAGAAACTTCACATGGAAATAAGGAAACCAAGATGCCCATCTAGTTTTGTAATGGAGCTCGGTACATTTGTGACCAGGGATCTGTGAACTGTGCTTGAGCAGGACTGGTGATCCACAGTGGTTATGTCCAATGGTTGGAATATTTTGCTCATTGTGTTTCAGTAATAAAAAGCTTTCACCTTTGGTCATGTGAGCGATGGGAGGAAGTTGTCAAGGCTTCAAAAGTAGTGTGTAAGCAAGAACTGCAAAATCACTCTTGCAAGGAAGAGGGAAAGACATGGCGAGACCTGCACAAGGGCCAATAAAGCACTGTGGACTCTGCACACCCTGAGCTCTTGGTTTAATTGGCTCACAAACATCCTCTCTGGATGTCAGTCCTTTCTGGGCGGAGGGCTGGATGCAGCCATGATGGCGGTGAGAAGGAAAGGAAACCTACATCCAACCAGATGTTGCCAAGGAGAAAGGGGAGAGAGGTTACCTCCTCCTGAAGTCCTAAGTGCTACCAGCCCAGAAAGAGGTGAGCAACTGGACAAGCGGCAGGACAGTCGAGAAAACCAAAAGCAGAAGTGGTGTCCTAAAGGGAGGATAAAGCAAATAAATCTTGCCAAGAGAATTTGATTGCTTTTATGTGTTGTAATTACAGAGTGAACCGAAGGGAGGGAAGAGAGTGGCTGTACTTGGGTATGTGCTGGGCTGCGAGTAAAGGCACTTGGTCCTGTGCCTCATTAAAAATAGCACATTCAGATTTTCCAGCTAAGTGACAGCTAATTTTGTAAGAAGGGGAGTTTGTTCCCATGAGAAGCCCACCAGAGGCACAAGGAAAGGGACAATCCATGTAGGAGAAATCCATCACTCTCCAAGAGAAGCCCCACCTAACATCTTGCCTCCACCAAGCTCTTGGTGGTAGGTAGAACCCTTAACACCACACACTGGAGTTAAAACCTGCCTGCTGTTTTCTCACCGACTGAAATGAAACGCTTCTTGAGGGAAAACGTGGGTCAGCTGCTACGAATCAACAGGGCTCCATGGAAGTCCATGGATTCCTGCTGATTTACCCCAGATGGATAACCCAGCTGGTTGTGATTTGCACCAGCTTTGCCACTTACGGTTTCATTCGCAGACCTTCCAGGACAGTTTATGTAATCTATTAGGATCCACCTACTGATCTCCAAATAGTTTTCAAAAGCCAAAGGTGCTGTTTGTGTTTTTGAGATTGATATCTTGCTGGCAGCATGATTCAGGTTTCCGGCAGCAGGTATGAGGTTTAACTGCAGGAAATGAGCTTATTTTTAGCCAAAGCATTCGCTGGAGGTTTGTGTAAATGGATTTTTGCTGGGTGTCCTGTTTCTTAGGTAATTGAGTATAAAATTTTAACTCTTGCTTTTAATATAGAACCTAGTCTGAGGCCATAGTTACTGGGTGGATCCAGACAAGTTCTTACCCAGGTAAATACCTAAGGCTGGGAGGGGTGCATGAACTGACAGTCCTGGAGACTGGCAAATTAAGATGTCCATGAGGTTTCCAAGCAGTGAACGAGTGTTGGGCTAAAGAGAAAAACACTGGTTTTGATTCAGGTTTAACTTGACCCTGTGGAAATTGTCTTCTTTTGATCTTTATGATGGGACCTTGAAAAACAGATGGAAAAGCCTAAATATTCTTATGGAAATTTTGTGTTCTGCAGAGGCTGAATTTCCAGCTTGAAAATCAAAATAAAATCATGGTGACAGAAAAACACCAATCAGCCCTAGGCAAATATCCACTTGTCTCCAGAAATCTGGGCCCGTGATTGATTTAAATATGCGTAGAAATGAACAGCCGGGGGGTTCAGCCTTTTTTTTCTCTTCTGTGGGACCAGGTATCTATTTTGTGAGTGGGTTAAAGCTGTCTGTCTCCTCCTGTCCCTGATGCGATAAATTCAGCGTGATTAGAGTGCCAACGCCTCCTCCCTGAGGTGCTCAGTGGGTGCTGCCTGCCTGTGACGGGAAGGTCTGAGACCTGCCCAGCTCACATCGTGTGGTGCAGGGCTCATCTCCCCAGCCTGCCCAGGGGGAGAAGAGCAGATTGGCACTGAGAAGCAGCTTTTATGGAGGAGCAAAGCGGCAAGAAGCGATGTGTCACTTGCATCAGCTTTGGATGCAGATTTCTGTGGGTCCGTAACTCGCTCCCAGCCTGGTATCGCCAGTGCTCAAGCATCCAAAAAGCTTTTCGCTGCTGCTCCTTTTAGGGTGCTTTTGCAGAGGGGGAGGACAGAAGACTGGCAGCATGTTGGTAGAGATCTGGGAGGGGGGAAGGAGGGTTAAAGCGTGAATCCTATCAAGTTCATTCCTGTGACAGCTCAAGGAAGGGGAAGAAACAACCCACTCCCCTTCTGCACAGCTATTCCAGCATGCAAAAGCCTAATAAAGAGGATAATGGATTGATCCAGCCTTTAAGGGAGGAGAGCGCGGCTGTGCATCGGCTGCTGTGTGTGCACGCTCCCCAGCTCGGTGTGAGCCCGTCCGGCACACATGCACACACAGCCCCCCCCTCACAGTGCACCCGTCACATGCCTCGATCCATGTGAGGATAGATCTGACACGGTGCAGGAGACACTCGCCCACGCAGATCTCATTAGTTGTCTCGAGCAGGGAAGGGAAGGAACATGACTGGAGAAGTCCTAGCCCTCCTTTCTGTCTCCCTTACCCACCCAGGCAGAGGGAGGGGAGAGAGGGGGTAGAGACAAGAAAAGCTTTGGGGGGGGAATTAATGAGCATGGCTGTGCCACAGCAATGAATTTTTCATCGGTGTAATTGTACCGCAGGGATCAGGGCTCTGGGGAGTTGCTTGGCTGGTGCTGTGCGGTGTTTGTTAGCTACTGATGCGCAGGGGGTGATGCCATGAAATGCCGAAGTTAAGACTCCGTAGCCTTGGTGACTATGAAGCAGGTATTCTTATTGCAGCACGGGGGATTGATCCACCGAATGTGNAATTTTTAGTTCTAATATATTAAGCACCTACTTCAATTAGTTTACAGTTTTAATACATTAAACCCTATTTCAGAGGGAAAGGCAAAAGTTGGTTGTGCTGTGCTTTGGGGGGAAGCTGGCGGAGCAAAGGTGTCCGGAGTGGGCTTGGGGGCAACAGCGGGAGGATTTTGAACATCCCAGGTCCAGCTCGCTGCTGCTGACACTGATCCTGGGGCCAAGCTGTCTGTGATGCTTTCGGTGGGGACAGCTCGGCATCAGGACGTTGCTGTACCCCACGGCTCTGGGGGTGTCAGGGCTCCGAGATGGGGGGGGAAAGGCAACGCTGCCCTCCTCCCTGCCCTGCCCCTGTCTGTTGTCACAGCAGGGACTGGATGGCAATCAGGAGTCCCCAGGGAGGCTGGGACACTAGGATGGTCCCTCAGTGCCTTTCTGTGCCTTTCTCAAGTGCACAGGCCTCGAGGGTCCCACAGGGCTGGCTTCACCCAGGGCGCTGTGGCGGCTCCCACACCAAAATCCAACCCTGCCATGCATTTCTGGCCCATCATGTTGACTGTGGGCTTAGCGAAGAGGCCACATCTGCTGAAAGCTCTTGGAGCTGTAAGTCTGCCCATATGGTGTTGCTGGAGCAGCAGAAGCGGGGCACATCCAACAGGAGTCCAGGCCAAGGTGGATGGCAGCTGGGGATGGAAACCACGGGGGAAACCCAGTGGGGATGAGGCGGGAAGGAAAAATTCACCCCTTACTAGTATTTAGTTATTATTCATAATCAGTAAAGAGATGCTACAAGCATGAAGAGGCTTGCTAAGATGCCGTCTCAACATAATCTCTGCATATGTGTATCGGTGGAAAGTGTTTTGCAGTCAGGTGTGGTGTCTTCTCCTCCACTGGCAGCTCTCCAGTCTCGCTCAGAAAGCTGTGCCGTAAACTCACAGGAGTTTACAGGGATTCAGTCTGTATTCTCAGATCAAACCATTTCTCTGCTTTGCAACCTCACAGCTTCCAAATCTGGTCCCCAGCATAAAAGCACACTGTACTGAGCAAGCGCCCGTAGCTGAAAGGGAAAAGCTGGGTGTTCTTTCTTACATTATTTAATCCACATTAGAGCCAACCCATGGGAAATCCTGTTAAAAGATCAGTGCAGATTTTCTGAGTCGAGGGAAATGTTACGTCTCAGTCAGAGAGTCCTTTGGATCAGCCGGGCTTCAGGAGGATGGGACCGCTGCAAAAATCCCCAAACAAAAGGCAGAGGGGCCACACACTGATCAATTAGTTGGCCCAGTTTCTTCTTTCCTTAGTGCTTTTCAAACAAAAAAGGGGGGAAAAAAATTCCTTTTCAACGCACTGAAAACATTGTGTGCTTCTTGCAATTGCCGATTTTATGATGTTTGTTTCCTAGGTGCCGTGTTGCTAAGGGGGGAAGCACCTGCCCTGGCAAAGGGACAAAAATCAGGTGAGACGGGACCGCTGCCAGCTCCGCGGGATCCCCAGGACTGGGATTTCACGTGCTGAAATATTGAGAAAGAGCAAATGAAGGTAAAACATCTGAGAAGCCTAAAAGGTGACGGATTAAGCAGGGCCCAGACAAGGAGAAGGTGAGCTCCAGTCTGTGGAACTGAAATGCTCTCGCAGCCGTGCAGGCAGGGGGGAAGCAGGTTTTCCTACCAAGTGGCGTGCAGCCCCGCGGGGCTGAGCGGCTGTCTCACCCCACTGCTTCAGCAGATGCTTGGTGCGTAACATCCTCCCTCCCTTGGGAAAAAGAACAAAATGTAGGCAGGATCACTCCCAGAACGGTCAATGATGGTCTGCAGGTGTCAGCCCAGGGAAAAGCCAGGCAGGTCGGGATAGAGGGAGGTGGTGATTCCCCAGAGGTTTTCTCCTTTTTGCTATCGGAGGGAACACAGGAGCGAGCACGGCTGTCCCAGCCCGAGGGCTTATTCCAGCCGTGCCTTCCAAGGAGCTGGGAACAGATCTGGGAGAGGGAATAGGGAGTCCCAAGGTACACAGTGTGAGATGCTCGATCGTGTACCAGGGACCCACTGCTACTGGTCTATACTTTTCCCTGGGCTGCCACTGCTGGGCAAGGTTCGAGTAGACCCTTGGTCCGAATCCTTACATCCTTCTGGGAAGGTGGAGAAGCTTCTCTGAGCTTACAGTGGGGAAACTGAGGTCTGCACGGTCTCCCCCAGCCTTGTGGTTTGGATGCAGCAGGGGTTCTGCGGGGACTCTGGGTCTGCTCCCCTCCCCGGAGCCTGTTGGCAGCTACCTACGGAGAAGAGGCTTTTTCCAGCCACATGCAGGAGCCCACACCTGCTCCCCCAGCCGAGCCTTGGCCTTGGAGCTGATGCTGAATACTGAGCCATCAGGGCACATGCCAGAATTCCAATTTATAGCCAGTTCTTTGTGCTGGATGCTTATAAGACCCTTCTATTTCTTTCCTTAGCCATGGTCGGGGCAGGGAAAGAGCTGCCTGAGCTCCTCGGTGCTGTTTCCCATCCAGCCCTGCTCAGCACCTCACGTTCCCGTGTCCAGCACCACCCTTGCAACCTGCCTGGCTCCAAGTGTTTTCTGTTCGAGCTGCAAATGCCTTCTGTATTTTTTTTTAACTTTGCTTTTGGGAAAAGAGCTGGAGGATTTCTAAGCGACTTTATTTGGGGAGCTGGAGGATTTCTTCCTCCTCTTCTTTCCCTCTTTTTCTTTGCCTCTAATTCTTTGTCTGCCATCTAAACAATTTTAATTCCTCAGTAGCTGCTTCCCCTCTCTCTTATTTTCCGAGCCTGTGTGTGTGGGGTGGGCTAGCGCAGGGGTGAGTAATGGGCATGTGGGACATAGGGTGGGCCGGGGACAAATAGAGGGCACTGTGTTGTCCCCACCTGCCGGGGACGGCTCCTGCCACATCCCCAGCCCTCTCCTTGAGCACACCATGTGGGGCCACCCCACAGACCCAGGATGACACACTTGCCAGGTCGTTGCACAGATGCCTTTTCCAGCGACAGCCGGCCCGAACTATCAGATGGGAGCCAAAATGCTTTCCCCAGTCATCCAGGGAACATCCCTTGTTTTCCACACAGGGGCCCATAAGGCTAAAATTAGCAGTGTTTCCCTCTACAAAGCAAGTAATTAGTTCAGGAGAGGCCACAAGGAGAAGTGTGAAGAGAAAGGGAGCTCCCCTTATAAAATATTTACCTCCTCAGCCTCAGCAAGCGCCTCCCGAGAAATTTTGGAGAATGGTCTAATTAGGCTCAGAGCTCTGCTTCTGTTTCCTGCGTCTTCTGCCCTCCTCTTCACTCATCCTTTATTAATGGGGCCTTTGCATGACATAACAGGATGCTTGTTTCCTAAGGGGCTTTTTATCCCTTTGTTCTTGCACAAGAAGGGAAAATACCATTACATCGAACAGAAGGGAGTTTTCTTTAAAGATGTGCAAAAAAGTATTTGTAGATTTTTTTTGTGCATATATATGTATATTTATATACATACACACACACACACATTCCTGAAACACCAGGGAGCCTTTTTTCTGTCAACTTGTAAGCCCTTTTCCTGACACTTACCCTAGACATACCTTACTCTCTTTAACTGACGGAATTAATTTCTAGCGACACTGTAGCTCCATGATAGAGGATCGGTTTCAAAATGAAACACATGGGATCTGGAAAAGTATCCAGCGACATCTTATTTGACTTAGACTCTTTCTGATGTCAGAATCCAATAATTGTTTTATAAAACTCAAATTTGCTAGAAGGCCTTAATGCATTTTTTAATAGGACTGAGTAATAAAGTAGTTGTAGATTTATTGCTCTGCTTAACACTGGGGAAAAGATACACCGTTCCACTTGGGACCACTTAAGGATGTAGTGTTTTAAAGGATACAATTGGGCAGCAGAGACTTATTAATATTTAGAGAAGTGTTGATTCACCTCCTTTTGTCTTTTTTTTTTCATTTGTACTTCAGGGAAGAAGTGGGAGTGTGGCTCTGCGGTGCCTTCCCCATGGCCTTTAGGGACACACATCTGGCTTGGCTCTCCCTGATCACACGGAGCCTTCGTGGCAACCCCAAGCAAATCACCTCCTCCCAGCACAGCCCCTTGGCACCTCTTTTTATCTCCAATGTAAAGTGTAGCAAAAGACTGCTCTGAATTTCTTCATATAGTGAGCAAGCTGCTGAAATAATATTGCCTGGCAAGCCATTATGTATTTTTTATTACGAAGATAGTAAAATATTGAAATGACTTCCGACAGAAAGAGAAGAGCAAAGGAAAACACCCAGGAGAAATGATTTTATCTCAGAGGCTTTAATTGAATGGTGTAAAACATTTTTATGGTAAAAGAAAAATGATTTATTTTGCTCTTATGATCATCTATACTGTAAAAGAATGCCTCCTTCAAAAAGCTTTCACGCTCCCTACTTTTACCTGGTGTCGTGTATTTGGGGGTTTCTGCTGCATAGATGACTCTTGAGGATGGTTTTATTTTTTTTCCTCTCCACCTTTTTTTTTTTTCTTTTCTTACCACTGCCTAAAATCTTGTTTATTTATGTGATTGACTCTGCAATGGTTTCGCATCCCCCCAGAGAGCAGAGGAAGGCGGTGGTGAGCCCGGCGTGCTCATTAGCAAACCTGAGCCTCCTCTTTTCCAGGGCAGGCGCTGGAGCCCTGTGCCTGACGGGGGACCGTGCCAGGGGACCGTGCGGGGGGACCGTGCTGGGGCACAGGGTGGCAGAAGCGGCTCCTGCTGTCCCTAGGAGCCAGTCCCCTCCTTTGCTCCGTCGCAGAGACCAGACGTCTAAGAAAGGCATTCACTTGGGGCCGATTTTTGTAGCATTCAGCAAAACTCCCCAGTGAATGGGATTTGCCATCTGGCGACAGTTCATTACACGATTTGATTGTTTCCTGGAGAATCCTGGAGATACTGTAATTTAGCAAATGACTCTTGCAAAAGAGACAGTTAGCCCTGGTTTTTTTTTTTCCCCTCTGAGTGGCCATGCCCATGGTTGGAGAGCAGGTTTAATTTCCAATTTCAGACTAGACAGTCCTTTGCAGCCCCTCGTGTGCCCAGGGAGGGGACCCTGGTGCCACACGAAGGCTGTGACACGGACTGTGAGCTCGGGGGAGCAGCTGGAGCAAGAAGGTCCCATTTGCTGATGCTGCATGTTGGAGAGCCTGGAGTGGGAGCGGCTCTGGGTCATGGGAAGGGAAGAGCTTTGCCGAAACAAGTCAGAAACCAGCCGTGCCCTGAGAAACTTTGAGGTCTTTCTTGTATCTGTGGTTGCCAGAGGGAGCGGTTCCCTCCTCCAGCTCTCAGCGGGGGCGCAGGGTATCACAGGTGGGTTTGTGGGGATTACCCAAAAAGCAAACACAGTCCAGGAGCAATTCAATATACAGCAAACACTGCTGACGTGCCCTACGCCAAGGGGATTCAACCACCAAGAAGGATCAGGGTAGACACAAGAACAAGCCCCCTCATTTTGAGGGGGTAGATGAGAACATGGTGGCTTTGATGATGATGATGACCAGTCTGGCTGGTCCCATCTCCTCCCCCTGCCTAATGAGACGCGCTTTGGGGCTGGCACTTTTCCATGCTGGCCCAGGATGGTGGGGAGAAAAGGAGCAGGGAGGAGGCACTTAGTCCCATGTGGAGCCACCCAGCTCTTGCCAGGGACCCCGAGGGGACACCGGGGCAGATCGGCGGGTGCCCCTTGCCCAGTGCCCGTCCCTGGAAGCCATGCTGAGCTGTGCCTCTGCTCCGGGGCTCTGGCAGCGCCCGCATCGCTGGCAATTCCAAAGAGGGCAGCTGTTCTCCTTTTGCTGAAGCAGCCTCCTATTGCTAAGGCAGGATGATTGCATTTCATACCTTCCCAGCTCTAATTTGCACTTCTTTGGGGAAGATGATAGGACAAGTTACATCAGAGCAGCTGCTGTCTCCCTAGGGTTTAAAGGAAAATGAAAGAAAACCCTCTGTATTTCTTTTAAATTGTTCTAGTGCTTGCGAAGTGTGCCTGGCTGACCTCTCGGAAGGCTGAACATCTGTGTTAACAGAAACAGGGATGTTATAAATCACTGAGGGGTGAGGTTTTTGGGCTCCTCCTTCCCTCCTTCCTGCTGTTGTGGCATATACCCCCAGGTGGGGGGCTGCAATAGCATTGCCTGCTCAATTAGTTCCTACCTGGTACCCCAAAGTACCTGGTGCTGCCTCCTGAAAGAGCACAGCTCGTCCTGGGTAGGAGCCGGTGGATCGAGGGACTGTCCCTCCCGAACTGAAGGGACAACCTGGCCTTCGTGACCGGGTCAGGGTTGGTCCATCTGCTCAGATGTCATCAGCTCAAAAGCTGTTTCAATCTTATCGTCTTGCCTGAAGTGCAAATACGGATGCCACAGATGCTTTTCTTCACCGCCTGGTAAGGGCGAGTCCCTCCAGGTCTGAAAAAAAAGAATCCTGTGGTGAAATTATACAGAAAAAAAAAAATGTGTGCTGTCTTTTAAAGAATATGTACACTACAGAGCAAGTGAAACCACAGGCGTTGTTTTGAGTAATTGAAGGTTTTTTATTATTTTCTATTATTTTTTATTTTCCATTGTGCTGGAGCAGACTGCTGACGCAGTAGGGAAATCGTGGGGCGCACATGTGATAAGGATTCCCTCACTGTATTTCTATGGGGTTTTTTATTAAACGCCGACATTAAAACTTGTCCACGTAATGTGTTAAATCCTGTCTCGGTGTTTCTATAGAAACCAGCTGGCTGTTCATTACAGCATGAGGAATCCCAGGCTGACCTCATCAGCGGCTCCCTCGGTGGCGTCTCTCCCACTCTCCGGTCACGCTGTTATCTCTCTCACACGTCTGNATCACCCAAAGTATCTGAGGATGGAACAGGGTTCCCCACACAAAGGGGCCACATAAGACCATATAAGGCTGGTGTTTGCGAAAAAGCTCCATCGCCATGGCAGGAATGATTTATATTTCCTTTCTTCCTCTGACAGCTCTTTGCCATTTACTTGATGCCGAAGGAAAAGTACTCTCTTATAATGCTCCAGGAAGAATTACCATTTAAATATTCCACTGGAGGATTCACATACAGGCATTCTATGACCAATAAAAAGAGAATCCCTTTGACTACATTTGACTTCCAAGTATAAAATCTGCACGTTTTGCAAGCACCCTGCCTCTTAATTGGCAGGAAGCATCTGCATAAATCATAGCACGCCTGTTCCTGCCGTGGCTCAGCACGTGGGTCGGGGAGCGCTGCAGCGGGCTGAGCTGACAGCTGCCATCGCAGCACCCTGCACTTCTCCAGGCACTGCTCTCGCTTGTCTCTCCCCCGTGTTACTTTGATCCAGCACGCTGTTTCCCTGCTTTTGGCAATGTGTTTGCCCCGGTGAGCGAAAGGCTCGCTCCTACCAGCCTTTGTGCACAGCAAACTGTTCCCTCCTCCCCATCTCTCGCTATAAAGGAGGCCAGGCTCAAAGCTGAAGCAGGGCATGGAGCAGATCACGCATCCAGCATCCCTGCAGCCTGTCCCTGGGGAGGGAGGGACACGAGCGTTGTGTCCGTGCGTTGTGCAGCATCCCTCTGTCCCTCCTTGCTGCGTCTGCAAAGCAAAAGCCCCTACGCAGCGCTGGGGCAGCGGCTGGGGGTGCAGTCCCGGTGCTTCACCCCATCAGAAAGTCCTTGCTTGCTTGACCTGGGCACTGGGGATTCAGAGGAACGTGCTATGGATACACATCCGAAATGGGGGATATTTTAGCTGGATGAGGGCAAGCTCGCCCTTAGGTGAGCCGGGAGTGCTGCTGCTCCTGTTTGTCCTTGGCACAAAGGGCACGGCCAACCTTGCAGCTCAGAAGGCGGCACATTCCAGGGCAGGAATCACTCACTGCCACTGCCTTTCCCCTCTTCATAGCTTTTATCTGCTTCTTTTAGACCATCTTGTTTTGCCAAAGATTATTGCAGGGGGCAAAGTAAAGGGCAGCATCCCTCTTTCAAACTGATTGACAGGATTATTGTCACTTTAGCCTAAACGCTTGGTCAGCCTTTGGGGCCTGGCTGGATTTTTTTCCTCAATCAGGAGAAGCAGATGAAACAAATCAGGAGATGCAATGTGGGATATTTCTTCAGAACATCCATACACCCCTGTTTCCTCAAAAAAGCAGATGAAAGTTCTCTCAGTCCCATTTCCAGGGCCATCTTGAAGCATCTGCTGAGCTGTTCCGTCACATTCTTGAACTAATTTTCCCCATTAGCCAACCTCCAACTCGCCCATATTTCCTCCAGCCTACTCCTGTGTAACAGACCCAGGGTACTCCTGCCTGCTTCTGCCTTCACCAGGTGCCCACAGTTAGTCGTTCTGAGTGTCTCCAGGTCCCTCTTCTATAAAAGGAGAGGCCCAATTATGCTCTCTCTGTAGCCTGCAGGGATAGTAATTAGCACCTTCTTCATCTCAGCTGGTGTGTGCTTGATGGAGCCATTAGCACCCCAGGCTGCAGCAGGGAGGTTTGGGGTGTGCTCCCTGCTCCAGGCAGGTTGTGTTGGAAGGGATAAGGCTGCCAGCGAGGAGGCAATGTCCAGGGAGAAAGGTAAGAGGGGATCCTGGTGGATTGCTAAAGAGCTTGGGTTAACTTGTTTTCTGCTATTAAGATGTCTGGATTTAGGTTTGGCAACTGAGCTCTGAACTTTGGCAATTGGTGGGGGTTTTTCCTCCCTTTAACCCAGTGCAAAGGGGAAATAAAGTTCTTGTGTGTGTCTGGAGATCCCTAATTCAAGCAGCATTATCTTGATCTGTTAGTCTGGGACAGATCTGCTAGATCCTTACTGCAGACAGGTTGCTAGACAGGGAGAGATGCTGAAGGAGACCCCGTGAGGGTAGAGCTGCTGCTTGGAGTAGGTGACCAGTGTGTTCTTCTACCCGCATCTGGCTGTCTACCAGCCTTTCTTAGGGCTATTCCCAGTAACGGAAGGTTAAGAATTCCCTTTACCTATTGAACAACCATCTACCCCTGTAGTTTGAGAGAACGGATGAAAAAGGATTTAGCAGTAAAGCAAGGGGGACTATAAACACCTGACCAAGAGTGTTGAACTTTGAAAACCTCTGAAGAATTAGCACCTTTTCCAGTTTTCCTGTTCCAGTTAAAGTAACAATACTGAAAGCTCTTTGTTGCTTTTTTCAATGCTATGTACTAACATAAAGCTAGCAGAAAGCATTGGAGAGGCACGCAAATGAAGAATGATGCTGAGATCAATATTCAGCTGAGTAATTGCCAGGAGATATTCAAATGACCTTCCAGAGTAAGGAGCACTTTGTGTGATGAAGCCAACCAGAAAGGACAGCTAATATGGATTGGTTGGTACGCTAGACTTGGTTGTCTTAATTGTGGTGAGAGTTATTACTGCTGTGAGAGAACAGAATAGTGAAAAGGGAAGAAAAATAATACATGGGTAGCTCAGTTATATGGGCAGGGAAGAAAAATGAAATGCAAGGGCTGAAGGGAAATTTTGCAGGGAGATGACTTGTAAGTATGTAGCTAGGTGATGCGTATTTGGGGGACCCATCTTGACTACAAACATCAATGGTATTTCAGACAATGTGAAAGAAGACTTAAGAGGGCATAAAAAGCATTGGCCTTACAACAAAGGGCAGAAAAAGGGTTGAAACTGTAGATTTTAAGTACCTCTGCCATGAGGTGAGAAGTAAACAATTTGGGAAAGCAGCACTTCATAATCGAGTGGCCAATTGGGAATAAAGCTGCTTCCTCTGCTGTGATTTAAGGCTGCCTTATCATTCCCTGCTACAGTAGGGGTTTGTGGGTGCCTGCTCTCATAAAGCAAAACTCCCTCCCAGGTCGCACAGGGAGGGATGCGCGCTGTGTGGCTCTGTGGAAATGGGCACGTTTACATGGAGAAAAGCCGAGTTCATAATAACAAAGACATAAATAAAAGGCTTTCTATGCAGGAGTCCTTTCATCAAGGATGAGAAATGCAGAGCATCTCCTTTATCTTGGCTTCTGCCTGCCCTGGAACTTCTAAGGATGCCCTGAGAGCTGAGAGCCACCATGGCGTCAGCAGGAGCCAAGCTGGGGTCCCCCGAATGACCTTTCGGATAGGTTTTGTGGGAGCACATCACCGAGCATCTGAGCACTGCCTGCCGCCTTTCCGCTCAGCCGCTGAGAGCTCCACCTGACCCCGGCACTTGAAAGTCCCTTTAATTTAATTCTTTTTTTTCAAAAAGAGATTTGCTTTTCTTTTTGTTCCTCTGTGCTGCAAACCCAGCTGTGGAAATTCTGAAAAATTAGCATCTTATCACATCTGCACACACGAAAGCTCTTGGAATTGCTCTCATCAGCAGGCCGCGGGCCAGCCACGGGCACTAATAGGCAGGAACAGCCAAATACGTTTTGCCCATATTCCACCAACTGTGCCGTAGCAAAATATGCCAGCCTAGTGCCAGTTTTCTCTTGCACTTCAGATCTGCTGGAATCCTGTGCAGAACAACAGTCAGCAGAATACAGGAGAGCGCAAAAAAAAAATAAATCCTGTTTGTATAAATAGTTCATTAGGTTGCATCATACCAGGCAGTGGGTTTGCTTTTGCAAAAATCCCTGGGTAGTTGGAAACTGCTCACCTGCTGAGTGTCTGTGACTGTGGCCACAGTTATGCAGGCTTTTAACACCCATCTCGGTGCCCCTGCACCCTACGTCGTCTCTGACAAAGCTCATAACATCACGAGCTGAGTCCTGAGACTGGTTTGTGTGCCTGAGAACTGGGGGAACTGGTATCTCTAGCCCAAAGCTGGGGCTTGTAAGGTGTTGGCTTCATCGAACACATAACTTTAGATCCAGCTTAAAAAAAAAAAATCACTCCCACCCCCACAAAAGAGTCTCCCAACCTAAATCTGGGTGTGATTTTCAGTCTGCTTTCAGCCAGAGCTGTGGCTCCAGCTACCTGCTTGCCTGTAGCCATGTGGGCAGTATGATTCCCAAGTGAATTGTCTTCCTGCAGCTTTTCCCCCTTTCATGAAGGACAGGCAGGCTGTAATGTCTTCCTGTTCCTTCCCCGCCCAAGCTGGCGCGCGTTTGATCACCTTTTTAATGTATCAGTCCCCCAGCATTGAGTCTCACAGGTTATTTAAACACGATATATTTTCTTCCCCTCTTAAGCATTTGCCGTCTAATTTATGAAACAAAATTGATTTTCTACGAAATCCTGTTTGACTTGGAAGAAGAAACGCACAGGAGATGCTCCTGGATTAGGAACCAGAGAGCTCCAGATCTCCCAGTGCTGGGAGCCCAGTGCTCCTGGGCTGGGGCTGAAATTCCTCCCCCGGCTGGCGAGAGGGGAGGATCGAGCACAAGCTGAATGGGAGAAGAAACCAGGACTTGCCAGGCACAAGTTGCTCAACATCATCCTATTTCAATATTTATAGAATGCTGTCGCCTCTCAAATGTAAAATTGTGCTGTTATCTCTGTATGTGCAGATTTTCTACGAATGCAGATATACTCAATCCGTATGAGAACTATTTCAATCCCTTCCATTATTTCCTTCATATTCAAAGCAAAGTCTTTAAGAGCTTGTCTTCATTTTCCTTCTTGCATAATAAGGATGGATTATTTTTCTCCAGTACGCAAAATCCCAGGCAGTGCACCCCAAAAGCACTGCATTTTGGAGGTACCATTTCCTGAGTTTGGGGACTTGAACTCCCCAGAACCATCACCATCTCTTATAACCTGCAAGTTTCACATCTTTACGAGTTTGCAGGGCCTAATGATGCCTTTTT
Source organism: Rhinoptilus africanus (assembly GCA_013400135.1). Lineage (NCBI taxonomy): Eukaryota > Metazoa > Chordata > Aves > Charadriiformes > Glareolidae > Rhinoptilus > Rhinoptilus africanus. Next base: position 691,875 of record VXBO01007951.1, read on the forward strand.
CTCGACAGATCTACCACAGGTTAATGAGAATTTCCACCTGAAAAGCTGAGTTTCTGAAAATTACAGTTTCCAAAACTGCGACTACAGGGGAAAGTAAGTTTGTCAGGAAAAAAATGTCACCTTGTTGTACTCTGATCATCATTTCTGCAAATGCTGTCTTCAGGGATGCCTTTAAAAGATGAAAAGGGCCCTTTTTCTCCCCCCCAGGTAACCTCACTAAAACCAGAAAAGCTTCGCTGCTGGAAAAGCACTGCAAGTTCGGAGCGAAATAAGCACCACCCACCCCGAATCCACTTACCTGCCTGCTGATAAGGAACCTGATGTTTCCTCCCCTGCCCCAGCCAAGGATTTTTCTCATTTTAATGCAAAATTATGCGGATCTGCCCTCTACATTTTGTGATGTGGAAGATGTATCTCAGCTTAATTATTTACCCTGTGAAAACACATTTCTCTCCAGGCAGATGGCTGCTGGCTGGGATCATTTCTTTTTTTTTTTTTTTTTTTTTGCAACCTCAAGACCTATAGGGACCGTATGTTGTACCATATAGCCTATGCTATGTCTGTGCAGCCCCAATCAATCTTTCCTTGCGGGAACAGATCTGATTCTTAATAGCATCCCTGTCCTTGTTTTATCAGGGACTGTCAACAGCATAAAGAAATGCCTTAATAAATAGTGATACATAAATACTGAAACCCTGTATTTACCACATTCGGTGCGCTTGCTGAGCTGTTCATCATCTAATGTTACTGGTGTTGCATGGCAACCAGTGTCTAAAGGTTTGCTGACTCAAAGAGCCTCTGCACTTTAAAAGGTTTGGCGTATTTATTTGACAACCTCTAGCTTCAATGGGTCCTTTCTCATCTTTAGGCGTAGCCAACGCTTATAATGATTATGAAAACAACTTAATCTTGGTTTCCATAAAGATGAGCATTTAGTATTTTTATTATTATTATTACTACTTTGGAAAAAGGTTTGGGCCTGTCAACAAGGAGGAGCCAGCATGTTTGTGGGTTTACAGGTGTGTATTTATATCGCCCACCATGGTGTCCATCGATGGGAGCTTCGGTGGAGGCGCCAGCCCCGATCGCTGCCTCACCAAGGCGTTATTTTGGTGACACTCCATGAGTGCCCCTTTGCTGCCCAGTGGCTGGAGCAGGCAGAGGGAAGGTGGGCACCATGGGATGGTGTGGGCGGTGATGCTGTGTAGCCCTCGGGCAGTCCGGTGTGGGGTCTGCAGTCTGCCTCTTTGGTCGTGGAGCTGGGCTCAGAGCTGAGCCGAGGCGCTGCCGGCCACGTGGGCTAGCAGGGATGCCTTCCGTTGGGTAGCCAAGCTGGAGAAAATGCAGGCAGCAGCCAGACCTCTGCTCCTCTTTGGTTGTTTGCCTTGAATGGAAATGGTTTTCAATTCTATTCAGGACAGAGCAGGATCTCACCCCGAGGCTGTCGGCATAACACCGGAATTGGTCGTTGAACACAAACCCCGGCAGGTTTTAGAGGGGCTGAGGTTTCAGAGTGTAGGTTTTTATTATAGTTAAAATACCACCGTGTAGCATATAGAATTACAAATTCCTGATCAAAAGGTACCAAAATTCTGTATAACAACATAGCATTTTCCAAAAAAATCCTCCTGAGGCCTCTGGCATTCCCGGCGTGTGCTGTGCTGTAGGTACGACGCTCAGATGTGTTACAGGGCTTGGCAGCCCTTCGGTTTCAGTATGTTGCATTACATTATTAAATCCCAGTGCTGTGGCTAGCAACACATTTATTTGTATCTATTAATGGAATGAATATTTGCTTGATACTAATTTCTGAACTTTGTCCTTTGTTTCTGCATGAGTTTGCTGAAGGGTATTAATAGTTTCCCATCCGTATATTAAGATATTATGAGAGGGACAGAATTCAGTGAATCTTTGTTTATTCAGCTTCCTATTTTGAGTCCCAGTTTGCAGTATTAAGGGAGTTTTCCATTGGCTTCAACCAGTTTTAGCTACAGCCTTTGGAGAGAGGCAATAAACTCCGTGATTTGTATGCAAGTGGGGCTTTGGGGGAGGTGCTCTCCAAGATGGGAGATGAGAGAGATGGAGGAGAAGGAAAAATTCTCTTTCCTGGAAAGCCATGGGGATTTCTCAGTGGGAAAGCAATAGCGCGATGCACAGCCTGCCATGTGGGTCTGCTGGGAAGGGCTGGGTGGCTGAGGCTGCCAGGGCATGGGGTTGCTCATGGAAAACCATCTTTAGAGTGAAGCGGCAGGTGAGAACTCTGCAAAAGTGAGTGAACGCTCTCGTGTCTCTGCCGCAGAGGTGCTGCTGCACCTCCCCTGGGAGGCTGATGTCCCTTCTCTTCCCTCCGGCACACCTTGGCCAAGGCCAGTCCTTGTCAGCTCATGGTCGTGTTGCTCCTCCAACCCGCTGAACCCCTGACAGATGAAACAAGGGTTAATCAGTCACTGATGTCTTGTTCACGCCACTAAAAAATTAAGCAGCAGCCACAGGTTGTGTTTTCTGGTGTTTTTTTTTTTCTTTGCATGTTTCTTTTGTAAATGGCATTGCAGCAGAACTTCAAAAATGGGGAAGGGGGAAAAAACGCTGCTGGAAGCTGCGGTAACTGGGAATCTGGGCTCATGGTGGGCCTTTTCAGGCATTGCCGAGGCATATTTTGCCTCCTGCTGCCAGCTTGATGTGTTGTCAAAGGATGCCGTGTTTAATTAATACTGTGTGCAAAGGTTGCTGGAGAGGACACTGTGAGCTTTGCTTATTAAAAGGAGATTAGCTTTTCAAAGCAGGTATATTTTAATTAAAGGAAAAGTTACCCTTGTGTTCCTCACAGGCCGGGGGAAGCAGTCACATGTGTAATTCTTCTACAGATGCTTCATTTGTGTGGATGTCACAGCATCTGAACGCTGTGGCCGTTTTCTGACAGTAGTGGGGATTTTTTTCCAGATTCACCCTTCAGTGCTCTTGTTTCACTTATGATCTGAGGAGGACTCTGTGTTGGAAACACCTTCCATTGTCTGTAGTCTTGACTAACACAATGCCACAGTTGCTGTGAAGAGGCCATGCAGTGCAGGCCCTTTCCCTTACCTGGGTAGTGACTTTTGGCACCACCACTAGTGGAAAAGAGCCCAAGTATCTTGCACCTTCTCTTGCCTGCATCATCGCAAGATGCACGTTGAGCTAGAAGAGCATCTCCCATACCCGGTTCCCTGCCATGCAAGCCCAATGCTCCAGCATGAAGAGGTGCCTCAGCAAGCCAGATGCTGCCCAGACAACTGGAGAAGCCTCTGCTCCCCGTCACATGGCTGGCTACTGCCCAGCCCTTCCTCGGTGAATGGCACGGCTGCCCCAAAAAGCCCAGGCACCTCCTTGGCTCCATGCAGGAAAGAGCACATGACCTTTATTTTCCTGTCAAGCTGACCGGGTGGATCGATTGACATAAATATTTAGGAGTGGAGCACACTTCTAGGGAGCTGATCATAGTTATCATGCTCTGCAGGTTTTCTAGGGTTTCCATTCCAGCGGGTTTTGAAATCAGTTCTCCTTCAGACTCATCAGCGGTATGTCCCCCGATACAGAGGAGCCATTGTAAGGCATTGAGATAAATAAAGAAAAAGAGGAGCATGGAGGTCAGGAATCTACCAAGCAGCCTCATCATTATTTTCTTCTTCAGATGCAATATTAGTAGTCATTTTTGAAAGAAGAAATGACTTCTAATTATGCTGCATTGTAACACACAGTGCTTTCGCAGCCTACATACACCTTGACAGTACTTCATCGTTAACCCAGGTAAAAGCACTCAAGCAAATGAAAAGGTTGCCATAGGCAACCTCCTTTCGACATTGCAACATTAATTGTAGGACTCCCTGCGTGGATCAGGGATTCCCTACCCCTTAACTAACCACACTGACAAGAAGGCAACAGCAGTTAAAATTAAGGAACTGAGCTGAACTTTGCCTTAAAATGTCAGTAAAAAAAAAAATAAAATCACAAGTTTTAGCTATTGCAAACCATAAAGGACTTCAATTGTGTGAGAAGAACAAAGATTGCTTTTACAGAATGCAGTGGAATGAGCAGAAACAGTAATTGAACAAATGTATTGCAATAGAGGCATAATTGACACTTGAAAACTCAAATAATAATCTACTAATCTATGTTACTTGTGATAATTTACAGGAGGAATTACTAACAATGCTTTCTAAGAGGTGGTCTTGGTCAGGTTCTCCTCTCTGAATAAATCTCTTGCTTTAGAAAAAATAAATTATATTTTAGAAATTAATGAATTCTGTCACTTGAGTTTATCCTCAAAAGCTAACCAAATTCTGCCAAATCTATAAAGCAAACTACATTCTCTTTATTGAGTCTGGCAAAGGTTGATGTTTGTCATGGATGTGCTTTGTGCTGTCCCTAGCAAAATCATCTGGTATTTTACCAAGTTATATTCTTCAGAAAAATTGCCATTTTCATATACTCTGTAGAGGCGCACTGGAACATCGCAGAGAAACCCCTGAAGGTCATCTACGCAACGAGCCACGTTGGAAATCTGCAAGTGGCCAAGGAATTGCAAGCCTGGATTGAAAGATGAACTGAAAGGACCCAGTCTTGCCTCTGCTGGCAGCGCTCCTCCTGCTGATGTCCCAAAAGGGAAACGGAGAAAGAGGATGGATTCACTTCAAGAGGAACAAGAGCTGAATTTGGTGAAGGGGGGGTGAGAATTGTGGGATCAGTGGGAAATAGGACAAGGAGCCTTTGGAGATCTCTGGAAAGGGCAGCTTGGTTTTCGCCCAGCAGTTCAGTCAGCAGTGAGCGAAGGTGATGGAGAAGCACGTGCTTTCTGTGGGATACTGGTTTCTGCCACACAGCCCATGAGCGCCGGAGTCCTGGATGAGAGCACAAACCAAAGAGTCCGCTCTTTCCCCTGAAGTATTTGCCGTTGAAGGTATACTTGTGTGATTTCCAGGGATCTCCTTTCCCATCTGTTTGCAAAATTGGCTTTACACACCTCGGAGGAGCAGGACAAACCACCCGCCCGGACTTGCTGTGAGGCTCCTGATAGCAGTCTCTCTTAGGGCAAACTTTTTATTTTTAAAAATGCATCCATGGGCAACTGGAAGCACGGCATACGTGTATATCCGCTGAGAAGATACTGAACTTCTTCCTGAGAAGGAAGAGTGCATTGAAAAATGGGCTCCCACAGCTGCTGCCAAGAAAAGGGACAAAATTCATTATAAGACAAATTTTCACAAAGTTCTATAAGATACTGACAAAACCCATATTTGACAATCCCCCCCCCTTTTTTTTGCCTTTATCTTTCTAATTAAAATGTAAAATTAATCTTACTGGAATTAAAACTGGGATTTTTCCCCCCCCCTTGTCTGGGATGATTCTGGAATAAGGACACCTACATTCCTCTTATTCATGTTATGCTAATTGCTAAATCAGCTTATTATTAGCTGCCCCTAGCTTTAATTTCAAAGAGGTGGAGAGGGCGGCTGCGAGGAGCGGGGGGGGGTTTGAACTGAATGATATTTAAGGCGCTTTCCAACCCAAACCATTCTATGATTTCTAATAGGATGAGTGAGCTTTCATGGGGCAGAAACTCTCCCGTGCTTGAACCACCGTTTCCATGGGCTGGGCGATGAGATGTTCCCCCTCCCTGGTGCAGGCCCAGGCCCGGTCTTGCACTGATTTTAGCAGCCAACTCTGGACCAGGTCCAGCCCAAGGCTTAGACGTTCACCCGGAGGAAGAGCAGAGCCACAGCGCAACCAGGCCAGCCGCGGAGCACCCTTCAACCTCAGCGTCGTAAACATGGCCTGGACTAAGGCTCATTTTGCTTAAGTCAGAAACACTGAAAAAGAATGAGAATTGACTTACTCAAAAGCTTTTTAAAATCTTGTCTTTATTATAAGCTTCTTGGGCGTTCTGCCAGAAAAAATACCACTGATTATCGTTTACGCCCTTGCCCATACTGAAGGTTGCGGCATCAGTAGCTCTGGAGAGATCCTGAACTCACCCAACAATCATCCTAATGGACTGTAGCTTTCAATACTAGTTAAGAACAACTATATATTAGAAAAATCAGACCAAAGTCACAGTGAAGTATATTTGGGCAGAGAGTTTTGCTGGAATGAGTGAAAAAAATCACACTCGCACACGCATCTTTTTCTAATGCTATTATTTGCATAGAGTCAAATTGTGAAAGCCTTTCCTTGGTGAGCAGCTGTTGGCACAGGTAAGCTCGTGCAATTTGCTTGGAGAGTGGAATAAGGCTTGTTTCAGAATAATTATGGGCATGAGCCATGATGCAAGTCTGTCCCTTATGGGTTCAGCTTGGCCGCTTTCTCTCATGTGAGTCACAATAATCCCATGGGATTTAATGAGAATATTTGCAAACTGAGGTACTGTGAAGGGAATAGTAAGTGGGGTGGAAGAATCTGGCTTTTTTTTTCTTTCCTCCCAATTTTTTCTCTCCCCTGTATTGTGAAGAATGAGAAATGATTTTTTTTTTGGTGAGGATAGGAAGGGGGGAGAGGACTGGGTGACCAGCCAAAGCAAATAGGTTTGAAAAAGGGAACCATTTTCAAAATGTCATCAGCAAAAGAGAGGAAACAAGCAAAAAACCCCAACCTGTCCACAGGAAAACAATAAAGGGGTTTGGTCAAAAAGTCTCAGCATGAATGAGATACAGTGGATAATATACAACTTTCCAGTTTTCACTGTTCTAGGGAGAAGTGTTATGGCAGCAATAAAATCTAGGACGGTGAGCTCACACGTGCCTTGCTTCACAGACAGCATCCAGAAATGCCCAATTTTCCCATATTTTCGCTTGCTTTGGGAGGGCATCCCTGGGCATGTGCTCCCCGGGTGGGTCTGTCCTGCTCGGCGGCGCAGAGCTCGTCTTAATCATCTTCCGCCGCATTTCCCCGGGACCTGCTAATGAAAGACAGGGAGAAAAAACCCATCCTGGCAAAATCCACGTAATGAAATATGACTGAGCTAATGTGTACTGCCACCAATTTCCCAACGTAACGCCCGTGAGCAGCCTCCCGCAACACATCAGTTGGCAGCCCTGTATTAAGTGTTACTTCTTCAAATCGCGCAGCAGAGGGACTTGTCACTTCCATTTCCTTCACGGGTGCAATATTTGCTTTATAATCACATCAAATAAGGAAGGCAATTTTTGCTTTATTCCGTTTAACCGTTAGGCTGGTTACTCGGTGTTTCCACCAGCTTTAGGATTTAGCAGAAGCAGGAGGGCCATGGCAGGAGCAGCTATTCCCCAGCTCACGCACAATGCCCTGACCCCATCAGCGCTTTAGCAGCTGCCGCAAACGTGACATCATGACATATAGTAGGTTTTTTCGCTTGTCTGAAGCTCCCTGCCCACCTCATCACAGGAGGGGGAGAGGCAGAACCAGCTTACACAAGCCGGCTATGTATCTGCGATGAGCCAAGCTTTGAAAAAAATTGCCTTAATTAAAGCCTGGGGAATGCTTTCCCCTCTGCCATTGCTGGCAAAGAGCCTGGGCACAGGCTGGTCCCCAACGTGCCACTCTGAAGCCCAGATTCACCCTCTGCGATGGCTGGAAGCCTCCGGCTGGGATTGGGTTGGCCTTGCTTGGTGGTTTCTTGATATTCTGCCTTCTTCGCAGCTTTGCCATCGAGAGTGAAATCTCTCACTGGAAGAAACCCCATGACTTCATGGCAAGTGAGTCTGCGTAGTCCCAGTGCTTCTCCGGGGGCGGTGGTCTGTTGGGAGGCCGAGCAGCTCACAAGCCCTTGGTGCTGGCCATCTGATCTGAGACCCAAGGGGGTGCCCCAGCCACTGCAGTCAGGTTCTGGTGTCTACACATTTCTCTGACAAAGAAAATATGCAAGTGCTTTTACTCCCTCTGATTGACATGCTATTGCATGAAACGGCAATGACAGAAGCACGGCTTAGCTCCAGCAACCGACTGTGTAAACAAATCCATGCCCAGGACGTCTTGTCCATCAAAACCAGCCTCTAACACCAATTTCCCAGCTTTTCCGTGTGCCAAGGCTATTGCAGTAAGAAAGCTGTTGTAACAAACCTCTCTTGACCTGCCAACCTGGGGAGATATTGCAAAGGTTATTATTTAAAAGGAAAAGTAAAAGGAACCCTGCCAGGCAAAGGGATGGATGGTGGGGTTGTGCAGGAAGGACTTCATGGGCACGAGGAGGGCTGAAGCTGTAATCCATGTGTAAGGGCTAAATTATAACATCTCCATTATTTTCTGGTTTGATCGCTCTTCGCTGCAGAAAACAATACTCCCTCTGTTGTTAACATTTCCTGCTAATGAATTCATATTTCTCCTCTGGAAGGTGGTAGGTGTTATGTGTGCAAGTGGCGTTTGATTAATATGAACATTCAGACAAGACTTGAACCCAACCTTGGAGGAGGGAGTTTGAAAACTTGAAGCTTGATATGGGCTCTCATGCAGCTCTATCTGTAAATACCTCTCCTGCCTTCATTCTCTTCACTGATGGGGGCTGGAAGTACCAAAATGCCCAAGGAAAAGCTGGTTATGCCCTCTCCCACTTGGCCAGATGTACCAAGAAGGAGGAACTCGCCAGAAAAGCTGTTTGCATTCCATTTCCAGCCCAGCTTTGCAAATTCACGTGGCAGAACCACCATTCAAAGAGCAGCCTAGCGATTTTAGGTGCTCGTCTCACAGCAAGAGAGAAGGGGGACAGTCCAACGTGTTTGATGTGTTCTAAGAGCATCCAGAGACCAAAACACACAGCAAGCCCCTCTGCTGGCTGCGGGGCAGACAGGGAGACCCCAGTTCCCACCTGGGCTGGGGAGAGGAGTAGACATACAGAGGGGCACCTATTTGCACCCTCCTTTGCAGATGAGATGGGGCTGCAGCAGACTTTAAGGCTGCTCCAACCTGCCTCTGCCATGGGGATGCCAAAGGGCCCCACGTGCAACACGCACCACACCTCCCTTTCGTGGTTTACAGGGTAGATGTCTTTGACCACACCAGTCATCTAAACTCCCCATGAATGGAGAGGAGTAAGCACCCAAGAAGGTGATTCATCTTGTCCTTATGGAGCTAAAATAGGTCAATGAATCATGCTCTAAAAATGCCTTTTTCTCCTACAGACTAGCAAGACAATTTCAAGGATGAGCTCAGATGTACATGCTGTGGACATCTCAGGATGCATTTGCCATCCTACCTCTGTTTCTTATTTTTGTGTGGGCTGGCCCAGGGAAGGCTTTTCAGAAGCTTGCCGGGAAGGAGCAGCTTTGCTAGAGAAAGCTTCTAGGTTCTCTGAAGGGTCCTGGTGTCTCCTATCGGCTGAGCGTGTCCATCCAGCCCCATGGACAGTGACACCTTCCTACAAGGGCACCATGGCTTGGTGGGGCCTCTTCAGAAGTTCTCCAGCACCACACTATTGTCTCCCCCAGGTACAGACGGTGGCTTGGACTTGCAGACAGTGGGTAGCAGCACCCAGAGGACTTACGCTCTGTACTGCTCTCCCAGACGCTGTTGGTTGGAGTAGCACGGCCTGAGGGAAGCGAGCGGACCGTTGAAGAACCTTCTGCATCCACCTGCACGCACATATGGGCTTACAGCTTTTATTCTGACCAAGCTGCTGAAAGGTTCATCCCTTGGTCAGCAGTTTTCTTCCAGCCAGTCCAACATCTCTTCCCCCTGCCAAGGGGGCTCCAGATCCGGAAAGCTCCCGAACTTCTGTTCAGTTCCTGGCCAATCCTGGCCATGCTTCTGGTGCTGTACCTGACTGATCAAGCCAGATCCATCTTTATCAGTTCAAATCACTCCCATGCTCTCTTCCCATCACCATTTATCTCAGCATGCAAATGTGCCGCGCGGGTCACTCTGAGCTTGACGAGCTCCCTCTAATGAATTGTTCAGGAAGGGTGGAAACGGGTCAGCCCTTTCCACAAAAAAGAACAGCCAAGGGCATCGTAAACAAAACAGGAATAATCTGTTTACAGGCCTGTTGCTCCAACCTTTCTGGAAAGCTGTTGCTTTGGCTCTTCTGATGCTGCCACCTGACAGCTCAGGCTCTGCAGCCTCAGGCGCGTGAGTCAGGTCCTCAGCTGGAGGCAGATCTCGACCTGGCTCCGGATTGCATTGGAACTGCCTTTCCAAAGCCAAACAGGGAACACTTCATATGTTGGCATCCATATGACGTCATACCTAGGCAATCCCAACATGATCAGACATCGTTAACAACCAGCATAGTAACGAGGAGAAGATCATTTCGGGGGCTCTCTTGGGGAAACTGGCAAGTGAGCAGCAGACACTTGGCAATATAACCAATGTGTTCCTCGGCACTTGAAAAAGCTGTGACTGGTGTAAATTATTGTACCTGCGCTGGCTTCAGTGGAGTGTCAGAGCTGAAACCTTATTACAGTGTTTATTCATTTATTTTCAGGGTTTAGTCAACCCAGATGTCTGTCTTTAACGCGGCATATTAACGATACTGCCAATGGGTTCGAATTTAATTTTATGCATGCATGGAAAGCATAACTTCAGTGATGCCACACATTCCTGTTTTACAGACAAAATGAATAGCAGCTCTACCAATTTACAACCGCCTGATGGATGCTGCGATGTCTGTAACGTAAAATTAAATTGAAGGGCATTATCTCCGGGAGGAGGCGAGGCAGGCGGGAAGCGCCCTCCCCCGCGGCCGGCGGTGGGAAGCGGAGAGGGCGTCCAGCCGCGGCAGCTCCCCTGCCCGCGCGGAGACTCCTTTCATGGCTGCTTTGTTTTTTCCTTTGCGCATCTTGGAGCGCTCCAGTGCTTGTTTTTAAGAGCTTCAGAACACAATTATGATTAACAGCCCCATTTGCTTGCTCAGCCGGTGTATCTGCTTGTCGGGAGAGTCATCTTCTGCAGACGATTATGGGATTACCGCCCGTCACTGCGCTCTGCGCCTCACCCGCAATGAGCACGCCGGGGAGGTTTCAGTCGTGTTCTGCAAAGCTCCCTGAGTGTCCCCGGGGCCACCTCATATGGGGAGACACCGACCCGGCCCCTCCGGCCACCCAGGGCTGTTTCTCTTCCACCTCGGTGCATGGAATAACATGATAACAGGATCCTTAGGGAAGCCAGGCGGGGTTCAACTATGGGAATGTGAAAGCATCTCTACCTTTAATTTTTAATTGTGTCTTATCAGCTGGCATCAGGGAAGATGAAGTTTCCTGAAATTTTAATTGGCAAACCCATTGACCCATTTCCTCTGCGTCCCTGGGTGGCAGCACAGAATACATGTTGGGTTGGCAAGAGGATCTGCTTCATGCCAGGCCTGGGGGCCTGGGGTGGAGAAAAAAACCCAAATCCCTTTCCAGGAGGATATCTGGCAAGTAGCAAGTACAGATCTTGCAGGGGCCAGTTGCACTCGGTGGGTCTCCGCAGTTGCAGAGATGCTGACGCAGAGCTGGAGACATTGCCCTGACAGCGAGGGACCTCCCCTTGTCCTGGCAGAAATCTCCCAGGAACGGTTTCCTCTGATGGGTCTGGTCCTTCCAGTCAGCCCAGAGTCACTGGAGATTTCTCACGAAGCGATGGCACCCCTCTTCCACCCAGCAACTGGAAAAGTACTCAAAAATGGGGGAAATCAGAGAGAAAGGTGTTTTCCCTTAAATCTAAACCAAGCAACCAAAACTTTCCAGAAGGGGTCAGTTTGGGTGAAGTTGTTGGGTGAGAAGTCACAAAGTTCATCTAAGTCTCCTCTGTTCCACCCCCACAAAGCATGTCGTGGCCGCTGCGGACCTGCCCTGAGCCACTGGATATTTTAAAGGCGGCTCTGAGCAGCAGGTCTCAGCTCTCCGGGAAGATGGCAGAACCAGAAATCCTTTTTAGAGGGGGGAAGCCAGGAGGAAATCCTGCCAGATGAGATTCCTGACATTGCTGTGCAGGCTCAGGATGCTCCAATGTTTTGGATAATCACAGGAATTTGGAGCTGGGTGCGGAGTCGGTGCCAAATGGGCTGTGCAGGACTGGGGAATGGTCTCCAGGGCTTTCCCTGGGGATCATTTAATCCGGAGCAGGGAGTGCTGGTACGTACCTTGTACAACGCACGTCCTTGATAACACTTGGAAAATTGTCTCAGCTTGACACCACGTCGATGCTTCGTTTTCATAGTGTACACATTATTGTTTAAGAGGGAGGAAAATTCTCCTAGAAAGAGAAAAGGGCTTGAAATCCTCTTATATTTGAATACGAATTCAGAGTCATATATAAAATAACATCCTTGTCAATCAGGAGCCATGTTATAGACACAAACCTGACGTCAAATCCAAGCATAACAAGGGAGCTGACTGAATGACAGATTGTGTGGAAGCCTGCCAGAAATGGGCTTTAAAATGCAGTTGGCCAGACACTGCATTCAACAGCATTTAGAGATGAACTCACCATTTAAAGTTTCGAGTTTCATTTTTAAGGAAAACAATGTGCTCTGTTACCCAGATGGAGGTTGGCTTTGAAAAGATGTCATTAACTTTTAAATCGCCTGATGTCACCCGCCATTGATACAAACACACACCTACGCAGGGGGAGCAGACAAAGACGCTCACAGCGATCCGTTTCAAGGTGACACATAATGCCTTCACAGAAAGGAAAAAACACAACCCCAAACACCCAAACCCAGAGAAGCCCCAAAAGCTGACTGGGTATACAAATGCGGTTTTTAATCTGCACACAAAACTCAGTGATAAACACAGCGTTTCCTAGGGGAGAGCAATCACAGGAAACGGGCGAAATATACCCAGTGCAATCCTCAAATTAGGACTTCCTACAAAACAAAAAAAAAAAGGAATCAGATAAAATCCTTACTGTGCAGGGCAGCTGGGAAACCATTCATAATTCAAAAAGGCAGATGCTGCCTTGAGCTGCACGGAGGTACGGGCAGGGGAGGGGAGAGCAAAGCATTGCACACAATCGACACGGCCATAGAGCGAGACTCCGGCTTGGCTACCCCCCCGCCGGCCAGCCAGACCCCAGCACGCTTGGCCAGGCAGCAGCAGCCCCGCTATTAATCAGGGTTGCGTTAAGCAGCTTTCCCAGGAAGCAGCAATGTGCGTTGCCCTCTAGATGCCAGCAACGCCAGCTAACAGCGCGTCCTCCACAGAGATGCTGGCTTTCCTCATCCCGCGCCGGCGCTAATGCTTTGCCCGCTTAGCCCTCCTCGCCTTGGAAATTAAGATTTAATGGGGATTCTTAAGGTGGGTTCTTTGTGCCAGTTTAATGCTAATCAATTATTCAGGGTATTGTTGAGAGCCAACCTGGAAAAAATAGGCTGGCATTTCAGTATCATGCAAAAAGCACCACTATTATTTGCAAATAGATGTGTCTCCTTAGATTTAAAATGACAGCTCATTCCTCTGTGTTAAACACAGGTTGAGATTACTAAAAACATTTATTGAGTCTTTAGCATTTCTTTAGCATCTCTGCAGTTCCAGCTTGTTAGGGCTCGAAAGAGCAGATATATTTTTAATAATCAATTGCCATTTAAAATACCATAACATTCCAATTAGACAGAAATTAAACTTAAATGTCCCAAATAAATTAACTTTGCATTTAAAGTATCGATTGAATAAAAATGTTTATGGCTTTGAAATATTGTTCCTTCCATTCTCGTTTGAATAAAGGTGTGTCAGGCGACATGAAATGTGAGTTTAAATGCTCATTCTTCACGCTGGGGCTGCGCATGTGCTCCTCCACAGACTGTTTTCACAGCAAATGAAGTTGCCACAGACCAAGAAATCGGGCCCATTAACTAAATCCCTAATCAAAGTCTTGACACCGCAATTTGCCGGTTGGTTCTTGGTTGGTGGCTTCAAATCCTCAGCACGGCGCGAAGGCACAGTGACACGCTGCGGGGCACGCGGGTGGCAGTGCCCACCGCTCCTGCCCAGGACCCAGAAAATAGGTACGGGAATCGTTCCCAGCTGGAAATGATTTATTTTCTATAGTGTTTAGGTCATTGCTGATCCACTGCTGATAGGATGCGATAGCTGATCAGAGACATAATGGAAAAGAGCGTGCTGAGGCTGCAGGCGTTCCCATGGGATCAGCACGGATCCATAGGGGAATCCTTTCCACCCACTGCGCTAATTCACACCTGTGTTAGCAGCCTGAGAGAAGGGGGAGAGAAAATGGCTTGTGGAAGGGGGATAGCCCTCTTAGAGCCAGAGCCAGCCTCCCCAAGTCAGTTTTCATCCACATTACTGGAAAGGGAACTCAGTTTTCCTCTGCCAGGAGGTCTAAACACTTGTGGTGGGCAAAGAGAAAGTGTTAAAATCTCCTTTCACTGTAAGAGTTTTCCACAACACCAGATTTGAACCTGAGACGCCCTTCAGCTATGTATGCTCGCTCTGTGCTTCACTGTGTTTCGGTAGTGCCTGTAGAAAGGAGCCTTCTCTGGTGCCGAGTTCTCAACGCCCGGTCATTCTGCAACTCATCTCCAGCCATATTTTACCTCCTTTCCTTGTAAATGTGGAATAACATCCCTCACTGCATCTTCTCGTCATCAAAATAATCTCTCCTACGCCTAGCCAGAAGGCGGGCAGACAATAGCAGTTCTTTTTGTACAACAGAGGCTCTCCACTTCGTGTTGGAGGCTACTCAACCCCAGTGGACTGAACATTTAACAGATGAGGAAAAACTGACGTGTACGGAGCAGCTTCATGTTGCTTGAAGGAGGCAAGTCAGAGCCCTTGGTGCTCCTGGTGCTCACCTATGAACAGGTAACAGTCGCAGCATCTCAGACTCCACTGTTCCTCCTCAGTCCCTCGGGATCTGCCCAGGTCTGAAGGCGCCAGAGATACACATTGCATCCTCTGGAATTTGCTGCCAAAAAGGTGGCAGTTTCCCCACCCGGGATTGTTTATTCACCATCACAATTAGCAGAAAGGAGCAGAAAATACCACAGCCCACTTGAAGCAATACACCACAAGCCAGGGGCTCGACTGCCTCTTTTGTTTGTCTGGGATTATCCGTATTGTTATTTTATAATCCTCTGAGTGCATCTTCTTGCAGAGAGAGGCACTTTCACAATGCCAACACAGAGCCATCAGCAATGATCTATCTGGAGAGCGGGATTAGAGGTCGCATCATTTCAACTAAAGAAATCAATTGAGATTCATTGGATGCCTTGCTGCTCCGCATTCTTTTTATTGTTATTTTTCATCATTGTCACGCTTTTTCAAAGCTTCCTGGAAATTGGCGGTGGAAAAGGCCGATTAAGACATCCAGCCTCTCTCGCCAGAGGCAGCTCAGGAAGGAGCGTTGTCTGGTTTGAGATGTGCCAACCAGCCAAGCTCCCGCCACTTCTTCAGCCCTGTCCTGAGCGCGGGGGCCGTTACCCATCGCAGCGTCTCCTTTATTCCACCTGTGTGCGCCTCTGAGGTCTGGGAAGCGAGCAACCTCGGCGCGGGATCGACTCCTTCAGACCCTGGAGTGAGCAGAGGTCTCGGGGGAGAGCAGCGTGAGGAGGTGGGATTTGGCAGGGGAAGAAGGAATATTTGGGGATTCTTTTTTGAAGGAGCTGGCTTTCAGCAAAACTCCGTGTCTGGCTGAACATTTTCCATCAAAACTGGCTTTGGGGGGTATGTGCCGTTTTCTCTGTGGAAAAAAAGCTGTGTTGGAAGTTCACGGTGCCTCCAAAGCACATCAAGTTCTTTTTGCTTGACCCCTGTTTGGGTCTGAGTGAGAAATAAGGCGGCCAGGAGCACTCATTTCGTTTAATGCACTTTCTTTGGCAGCCAAGCAGTTAACAAAGCATAAAATGCTGTACAAGAGGGTGCTGCCCTGCTTGCAAAACACTGCCACGTGCAAGGCATCCCCTCGCTGATAAGGCTGCAGATAAGCCTCTGGCAGAGCGGCTCAGTCTTTGTCAGGTGAAACCTGTAAGGTTGTTTTAAATGAGATTATTTTTGTTTTGCATTTCATCTTTTTGCATTTAACAGCGTGCAGGTCCGGATCAGTTGCTAAGCAACATCCCCGCTGGGCCTTGGGTTTCCTTCCTCCTACAAACGGGAAAAAAAACAACAACAAAAAATCCCTCTGTGTTCACCGAGACGAGGTGACGTCCTACGATTTAGTGATCTTAATTGCATCCCCCCGCCTCGAAGGGCTCGGTCCTGCTGAGAAGGGAATAAGATACGTAACTCCCATCGCGACGAACAGGGCTTCACGTGGCGAAAGGAGAATATACCTCTGATGGGGAAAGCGCCGTAAAGATACACGGAAATAGCACAAACCGCCCTGCCACGAGTAGAAATCAGCGCGGACACCCACGCACACCTGCCCCACGAGAACCAGGCCGTTATAATTAGCGCAGAACAAGCGCGGTAGACTTGGCTGGGCTTGAATAGACTTTTATCCCCTCTCTCGCCTGCTGCAGGGCAGCGGGGGGGGTTTCGGGGGGGCTTTCGGGGGGGCTCGGAGGCGGCATTTCCACACCTCAGCTCTGAAGGAGGGGTTCTGCGTTAGACTCGCTGCCCCGTTTCTTGGGGCCGTGTTTGGTTTCGCCCAAGCCCTGCACCCCATCTCAGCTGTCTGTGGCTCACACGAGCTTCGCACCGTTCCAACAGAGTTTGCTGGCTTAGGATTTATGTTTTTTTTTAAAGTAAAAATTATAGCCGCGAGCAAAAAAACTCCAACTATTTGTGTTATCATATAACGTTTCTAGTTATAAAGAAAGCAGAGACAATAAATATAAAGAAGCTCAAGACAATCTTCCCACGCTTTTAGCTGTTGGATGCATTTCTAACGGGACTCTGTTTTGAAGAGCCCCCCTTCCACTGCAGCCATCTCCAAAGGCTTTTGAAGCACTGGAGATCTGCATCTCCTGTCGTCTTCAAGCGAAGGAGCGATTTTTCCCCCCTCTACAGCTCCAGGCCAGACCTCTCCAGGCCGACAAAATAACCTTCAAGTGCCCAAAATGGGAAGCTGGAGGCCCCAGATGCCTTTATTACCTTGCATCTGACTGTGCAAATGTTAGGAGAGGAAAAGGCTGTTGTGGAAATATCGGATATATCTGCATTACTTTGGAAAGCTTCCTGGCGAATTGGCAGGACTCACGGCCAATTAGGCTGAGATGAATGAAGGGCTTCTACATCTTTCCTTTCCGTGTGGATGGAGCACTCTTCTCGGCACGGCCGCCCTGCTTTGCGTTAGACATTTTGCCTATGTTTTCCCTAAAGACAGCAGCTTGAGGAGCCCTCCGGGAGCCGAGGGCGACGTGATGGTGTGCGGGGCAGGTGGCCCATCCCGTTGCCCAGGCGAATGCAATTTGCCCCCCCTGCATCCCAACAGCCCGCGGGCGCGAGGCGAGCGGCAGAGAGAAGGGGGGAAGAAGCGCCCTTTTAACTCGGTGATTTCAAAATAAAGCGATTTGCTCGCCCGATCACAGCCTCGTCACGCTGTCTGCCGGGCGGCAAACACCGACCGGCACGCTGTGATCTCGCTGCCAGGAAAACAGCCCCGCAAAAAAAACCCAACCCCAACAACAAACAACAAAAAGGAGCGAAGGTGAAGAGCGGGGAGCAAGGATTTGTTTGTGCTACCGCGCGTACAGCCGGCGGAAGATAAAACCTTTCAGGAGCGCCTTTGATGAAGCTGTTTTCGCAGGAAAACATGATGAATTACAAACTCGGCTGAGAATATTAACTTGTTGCAGGCGGCAGCGCTGGGGCTGCCTGCTCCGGTGGCAGGGGATGGTTTGCAGGCGGATGGATGGCTCGGGGCTCTCCCAGAGAAGCCGCCTGCATCCCACCAGTGGGACTAATGCCCCCGGATGCCCACAGGGAAGAGGGAAAGGCTCCTGTCCCACTCCTAGTCCCCCTACATAATCCTGGTTAGGGAGGTTTGAAGGGAGATATTTAAAAGATGGGTGGACATAGTGCTTAGAGATCTGGTTTAGTGGCGGTTTGTGTCAGAGTTAGGTTGATGGTTGGACTCGATGATCTTAAAGGTCCCTTCCAACCCGGGCAATTCTAGGATTCTATGTCCGTCCAGCCGGAGACAGCGCCTGCGCTGGACTCAGCTTGCAAATTGAGCTTACAATGATGTTAAGCTTTAAGTGTCCCCGAACTGGGCCATTTAACACCCCAATTAGATACCACAAGTATTATTCTTATTAAGATCATAATCCACCGTAGTTCGTATTGCAGCCAGGCAGGCTGTCACACGAGGTGCTGCACTGGGCCCCAGCAGGTAACGCTCCTCTTCCCGCAGTTTTCGCATGCATTAATTATTCCTTTGGTTTTTATAACACACTTGTAAGGTCAGGCTAGTAGATGGAAAACAACTCCAGATTGTCTAAAAGT
Organism: Rhinoptilus africanus; assembly: GCA_013400135.1. NCBI lineage: Eukaryota > Metazoa > Chordata > Aves > Charadriiformes > Glareolidae > Rhinoptilus > Rhinoptilus africanus. The sequence goes on from VXBO01007951.1 coordinate 710,201, forward strand.
TGCAGATATCATTAGGTAATGAATAGGCATAATTTCTTTTAATGATTTTAATTAATTTTACTTAGTGGCATTTTCAGTAACCGTGCCACGTACGTGCTCACTGTTCCTCCCCATCGCTTGGGATTTTTGCCAGTGGCTTCATTACTTTCAGGTTCCTCTCGGCCTGTCTGTCTCAGGAGTGACGATGCTATCAAAATAAGGACATGGAGCTGCCGTCTGTACGGCAGGAAGCTGTTAGCAGCTCGTCATTTCATAACATACATGGTCTGCAGACACAGAACCAAGGTTGGCAGGTTCCCCCATGCTCCAGGAATGCAAGCAGGGCAAATTTAGCCACATTTAGGTTCTTGTAAAACAAGCTTTTACAGAACTTCAGAAAAATAAATGTTTCTATAAAATGTAAGCACAATAGAAAAAAAAAAAAAAAGAGGGGTTTCTTTTCCTAAGCCAACGTTTTCCTGCCTGTCTTGCAGCTGAGATATTGCGATTTTATGCTGGTGCATGTGGCCAGAGGACGATGCTGACTAGGAACAGATGGGCAATGTATGCAAATCGCTCCAATGAAATGGAGACTAACGAGTTCGCGGTGACCCAGGAATCCCAGCATGGGAAGGCGCGGGGGTTGCAGGGCACACAGCGAAGCTTTCCACGCTGCCAGGTGCTGCCTCGCTCATGGATGGATGTGGGAGAAAAAGACTCCTCGGGAGGCTTTCCACGGAACTCGTTGGTACCCCGACATCACTGCACTGCTCCAGATGCAGTGAGGACCCTCTTGGATGAAAACCAAAATGAAATGGTAGTGTTTCTCCGGCTTGTGGAGACTCTGTCACCACTCCCAGCCCATGCCCACCACAGGCTTGTAAAGGAGAACACCCTGCAAGTGCGCACAGAGGCATCAGGATTTAACTCTACATTATATTTGTGTTAAGAAAAGTCCCATCTTTACAAGATGAGGGTCAGTATCACCTTTAGGAGTGCCTGGTGTTCTTCTTAAAATGCCCATCTGGGACACCTTGTCCTTCTTCTGCATCGCTGCCGGCAGCCGGTTCCCACCCACCCTGCCCCAGCCGTTTACATGGTTCAGCATCTGGCTTCGAGGAAACCATCCCAGGTCCGAAGCTGCTTCCCAAGCACTTTGTTCCCCACAGCAGTCAGATGGCAATGGCACCACTGACTTTCACCTAACACCCTGCTTCAAACTTCTGCTGCAAACATCAGCAGCTCCCTCCTAATTACAAAGGGAGTTTGAGTAGGTCCTTTGCTGGCACAGAGCTGACAACCCAGAGCAATCCATAAAGGCTGTCTTGTCAGGTGGTGAATCGCCATTTAAATCAGTCGGACCGTGCCAGTTTCCATCAGCTGAGGATCTGACCTCCACGTTCATGCCACCAGTGTCAGGACCGAGCTGTACAAAGTGGAGATCATCTCTACCAAGAGGAAACAATTGTTTTTCAAAAAGCTGTCCATTGATTTAGCCATAAAACAGAACAAATTTTTAAACTGCATATGAATTGGGAGTTTATTATTCCTTATCTACTTTGTGATATGGTTGGTAAATTTGTTTGAGCCAAAATGTTATAAAAATGCACTTTAAAGGCCTAATAAAACTGGAGTTAACATTATGCACAGCTTGAAACTTTGGGAATTGACTGCAAGGCAAAGGAAACCTGCTCCAGCTCTCCCTCTAAAAAACTGCTAGGATTAAATAGAGCCTTCAACTCCTCTGCAAGGCAACCTTGTGCGCACAAACAGCCCGCGCTGCCGAGAGGAGCAGGTCCTGGCATGCACTGGCACCACTGGTCCCCTCTCCCAGGGAGGCTTTCCATGCCCCGCCACTGAAAATGCTGCTCCCGGGAGCACGGAGCTGCCTCTGGCACAACTACCTTTCTGGCTGAAGGAGTGTGGGAGGGATGCTGGGCTGAAGCACGGGGAAGAAAAGGAGATATAAAGCAGATAAAAGCAAGAATCTCTAAGTGCCCTTGTAATATGGGAATGGGAGTGGAAAGAGCCTGCTGGGCCTTGAAAGGCAGCTCCCTGTTGCTGTGTCGGGCAGTCCCCTTCGCATCCCATATTAACCCCCATTATCAGTCTGGTTCGGTTGCTTTTCCCTATCCCTACCACTGAATGGCTGGTCTAGAAATTCCCTTTGGTGGAGAACGAAAACATCCTTTTAGCCTCTAGATAGTTTATACTTACTTGTTCTCATGCCAAAATTGTCCATTAGCTTAAATAGCACTACTGTCTCTAATGTTCACCTCTCCAATGTATCCATAGCGAACAATCATCTCCCTGCCTCTGCTGCATCTGAACATGTCTTTTTTTATGTCTGATACCACAGCAAATGCTTAATGTTCCACTGTTTTCTTTATCGCTATAATTGCTCCGCAGGTTTAAAACGCGCACACTCATCGTCCCAATCTCTGGATGAATATCCATCATTATCGTCTTTTCTGATCTTGTCTCCTATGACACAGCTCGCCGGAAAATCTGGCAGCCCTTCCATGGAGAACTGCGTGACCTTGCAGGTGCTTGTAGGACAGGACATCAGACATTTGGGGCTTCTACTCCCAGTTTCACATGAATCTTTGGTCAGCGTTGAGCATTGAGTCATGAATGTTCGACCTTTAGAGCAGTTTCCACTCTCAACTAGCGTTTCAGTTGCTACTGTCCTAATACCAGATTAAAACACACTGTGAGAAATGAAAGGTCACTACATCTGAACCTTTCATCTTTATGCCCGGAGGACCAGAAACAACATGTTGAGTGACACAGTTGCTAAGATGCTTTTAAATGTCTTTAGTCCTAGGGAAGCTTTTGGGACCTCCAATATACCTAAATGATAGAGTTTTATGGGCAAAAAGGTATCTGTCAGCATTTCTCACTGTGTACACAACCTTCTCCAGCCCCGTGCACAGGTGGACCCCCAGCTAAAGAGGGACCCCATGTGCTACCAACAGCTGTAGGGAGAAAATCTTGAGAAGCTCAGTTGGAGAGGAAGGGGAACACGTGAAACCAAAGTGTGGGGCTGCCAGAGGGCTGACGATGCCCATTTGCACATTAATGGAAGAGCAATGAGGAGCCCAAGGAGGCAACCAAAGAGGGTGCAGAAGGTGCACCACCATTGTGGGACAGTTGGACCTCACAGAGGTTGGAGACAGGGACCATTGACAACTGCGGCGGGAAGAGGCCTCAGATAGATTCAGCATTGAATGTTTTTTTAAATGTGTGTATTTAATAACTTCCTTCAGAGCTCTGAGATCCCCCCATACCATGGGGATTGATGTCTCCCTCTCCAATGGGGCTGCGAGCACATGAGGGCAGGGAACAGGGCTTCGGCTGAAACGGGAGCACAAAGGCCAGGAACGAGTGAAAATGCCTCTGGCAACCAAAGGAGCCATTCCCAAGGGCCTGCTTGTGGTGAGGAGATAAAGTTTCTTGCACTATAACAATACGAGTATCCAATTGCACAGAGAAAAAGAAATATCCCAGCCCAAACCGGAGACTGCAAATGAAAATACGGTGAAAATTTAAAGCAGTTTTTGCAAGGCCTCCAAACCAGAGCCCCTGGGAACGCAGGCTGGGGAGGAAGCATCACGGTGCAAACGTTGTGGCCGGTGCTTTGTTCTCCCAGTCTGACTTTGAGTCTTCACATGCCGGGCCCAGAAGAAAAGGACGTGGAGGATATTCAGGCAACAGTACAACCTCTCCCATCCTTGCAGCATTCGCACATCTCACTTCTGTTTTGCAGACTTTGATCAGATAGCCAAACCTGGTTCTTTTGACAGGTGCCCACAAAATCCTTGAAAGCACTGCTTTCCTGCCCAGTCCTTCCCATGCATTTTTTTCATTAACTTTAAGAAGAGGCCCAGGTAACCTTGAGATACCTCCAGCACTGCCTTCCAGTACATCCCCATGGCATCGTGCTGGTGCAGAGCCCTTGAACATCAGGTCTTCATGTGAACCGGAGTATCCTGGCCTTCACGTCCCACTCAGGAAGACTCTGCAGAAGGACAGCTGTGATTAAAACATATTCATGACACAAATGCCCCCTTCATGGATACTTTTAGGCCTCTCTGAATTTGAAGAGTAACATACTCCAGTAGCTGCAGAAATGAGACGGAGAAGAGGAGCCGATCCTCAGCTGCCTTCCCATCGGATGATGCCGAGAGGTCACCACGTGCAGACCCCCAGATGGTGAGCGCCGTGCGAAGGCAGCACATCGCACACCTGACTCACACCCGCTGAGGGCATTTGGCCTAAACTAAGGCTCAGGGAAGAAAAGGCTCATTTGCAGCTATTATAACAGTTATAAAAATGCCAGGCTAATGAACCTTGTGACTCCCACGAAAGCGCCTGCACCCTTGGCAAGATGAAGACCCTTCATTCGCCCCCAGCTCTTTAGTACAGAAGAGATTTTTGCCGAAACCTGCCACGGACAGGAATTTCATGCCCCCCTTTGCGAGGAGAGCACCGTACCTCTGCTGCGATGTGGGAGGACTGCATTTAAAATTAATAAATAATCCTTTAGAGGCAGATTTTCCACAGCCTCTTCTTGTAACCTGATGACTTGTATAGCCATTTACACCTACGCAGAGCAAGAGACAGCAGTGGAAGTGAAACACTGATAGGAAGGATGGTTTTGCAGCCGCTTTACATGACTTTAATACTGACAACAAGGCACTTGGTGATGCTGAACTGGCCCTTTAGTATTGTCAGCCTTTGCTGCTTGTGGGTTCTTGGCTCCAGGGTAACGCATGGACAGTATTTCGTCAGCCTGAGGAGAATAATGACTCTCCCTCTGCCTGAGAACCACCCAGTCTCTATACATTGCCCTTACTTTTCTTGTCAACAACCACTTCAATCTCGAGGTTTCAGGCTAGCAGGATTCCAGGTTCGTTGCCCACTCTGACCTTGGGCGACCCTCTGCGCCTCAGTTTCCCCACCAGTAAAACAGAAAAGGTGCTTCTGTCCTTCTCTGGAGCCCACTGAGACATGCAGTAGAAAAGCACTGCTTAAGTGCACTTACGATGACAATGGTTTATTTATTATTCCCCCAGGAAGTTGTTCCTCAGCCTGCTACATCTCTTTGTTAAAAAGCTATTCTTGATATTCAGTATGATTTCTTTCCTTCCCCAATTCCATCCCATTACTCATAGTAATATCCATTCTCTTGCTTCCTTTCCCAAGGGAAAAGAAGAGGCTTGCATTTTTAAGAAGTGACATTTTGTGGCTTGTTTTTATGCCCAATAAACCTTTCCTGAACACAACTGCTGAGCTCCTCCAGTGGCTTTGGAAATGATAGTGAAACCCATTCTGTGAAAGCCACTCTGGCCACAAAAGTAATTAACTGGAGAGATTAGAAAAGAACACAATGCACAAAAATTCATTTGCTTCTTTCTTCGTTTTGTTTGAATACAAAAATGATCTACCTCCAAGGTCCTCTAGCGTTATTACACATCCTCCTCCGTCTGCTAAAAAGTGGCAAGGACTTTGGATGAATTGTACTGCCACTTTTTAAATAAAAATAATATTAAGAGTAAACGTTAATGTATTCATTAAATAAACCTTCAACTGCTTCCCTTTCTGTTATCTTTTTTAACACGCTTTGCATTCATGTCACCGTGGCTGCGTTTCAAATGCTCACCCTGTAAAACTCAGTCGAGATCAGCAAACTGAACAGACATTTCCTCTGGGACAACACGTATAAAATTTGCCATGGCAAAAGCACAACCGTACTGTACCAAATACACCTTTTAGAGGTCAAAAAGGATCCGATGAGAGATAAATCGCCATACTGAGGAGGAAGAACATTTCTCTTGTCCCTTGATGCACACCACCAACTTTTCAGCCTTTCTCCGGGACCTTTCCCAACCTCATCTGCCTCTCAATGAGACTTGAGGCTGCAAGTTGAGGGTCTAATCCTGCCAGCAGGTTCAAAGGGCTGAAGTTCTGTTCCCACACTTTCCCAGAACAGGGACAGGAACCGTTAGCAATACCCATCACCACGTATGTGTTGTGTGTAGTGCTGCAGGTTCATAGAATCATACAATTATAGACTGTGTTGGGTGGGAAGGGACGTTTAAAGCCCATCCAGTCCAACCCCCTGCAGTGAGCAGGGACGTCTTCAACTAGATGAGGTTGCTCAGAGCCTCATCCAGCCTGGCCTTGGATGTCTCCAGGGATGGGGCCTCTACCCCCTCTCTAGGCAACCTGTTCCATGGAGATGGTCATCTTTGATGGGGGAATTCAGCTCATGCATGGGGACTTTCCCGAAGGACAGGAGAATCCCTGGCTGGGGAAAATGTTCAGATTCTCCAACGGAACCTAAACGAGATGTGTATCCCACAGGTCTTGCTCCAGGGGGAGAAGCTCAGTTGTGGAGATTACAGGAATTTTGCTGAAAACACTCATGCTTGAAAAACTGCTCAGAGAACCAAACACCAGCTGCAAATTTCTCACCTAGATCTGGTCAATATTTCAATTACCAAGTCCCACAAGCAAATTACCATGGGCAGGTGATCCTTTCAGGCCTTCTAGTCAAATGCTTTCAGAAGTCAGAGAAACCCAATGCCTTCTTTTCCTCTCTTTTTTCTTTTAATGTGAAATGGCTGCCAAGGAATACTGTATCACTATATTTATTTTGAATTATTACAGTAGCTCCTAAAATCCTGCCCGCAGTAGGACTTACAGAACCTTGGGCATGAACAAGATGCTGCAGTGTCAAGTGCTTTGAAAACACAACCCCTCGCCTGGACCAGCTTAACGAGTAAATCGTCAGGACAGGCAGTGGAGTAACTGAGAGTGCTCTCAGACACAAGAAAATCGAGGGGAAGTTCTCTGTAGTCAATGAGAACAGCGGTATTGCCGACCATCACACATACTCACTGCCTTGGGTACCATGTGGCACTAGGGGCTTGGGTCCGTTGTCCTTCTTCTACCTCTCACATGCCCCATCCAAATCACAGAATCACAGGATGGTGGGTGTTGGAAGGGCCCTCTGGAGCTCACCCAGTCCCACGCCCTGCCAGAGCAGGGCCACCCAGAGCAGGGGGCACAGGAACGCCTCCAGGCGGGGTTGGGATGTCTCCAGAGACGGAGACTCCACCACCTCCCTGGGCAGCCTGGGCCAGGGCTCTGCCACCCTCCAGGGAAAGAAGTTCCTCCTCAGGTTTAGGTGGAACTTCCCATGGTCACGTTTGTGCCCGTTACCCCTTGTCCTGTCCCTGGGCACAACTGCACAGCAACAGGACAAGAGGTCGTGCTGCCATTTGATGGGTTTGCAACAGAAGGCAACATATATGGAATCTGGAAAAGTCTGACATCCAGATATTGTGTCCGGGTTAAGAGGAACACAGGAGTTGCTAATGTTTTTTTCTCTCCTTTTCTACATACAATTGGACAGTGGCAGCCTGTGATTATTTTAACTGACTAATGTGCCTGGAAATCCTTTCATTATTGTGAAGAACCTGTATAAGCAAGTGAGTTTGGAAAAACACAGAGACACGTGGGCCATTCCTGCACCCTCCAAATAGTGCAGAGGGGGAAGGGAGCTGGGGAGGAGAAGCCATGAGGGGACGTTATTGAAGGATTAGTGCTCCTCGGAAACAACAAACAAAATTAAAATGGAAATAGAGAGGGAGGTTGAAAAGTCAGCTGCAAAATGCTCTGCAAATAAATGTCGTTAAATATTTAAATTTCACGATCAAGCACATTTTTTGTTTATTAAAAAAAAAAGATAGGGAAAGAAAGAGAAATGCCCAGGAGGGCTCCGTGGTTGAGTCATTAAGCAGGATAATGACATTTCCACCTCCCCCCTCCCTTCTACAAATACTTATAAGTGAATTATGTACAATGGAGGAATTTCAATTGCTCATCTGGCGTCGTGTAGGTACGTGATGGACTGACGTCCCTCTCCCAGCTCCGGCCAGGCACCGTTCCATCCCCCCCAGCAGCAGCAGCTCAAACCCAGGGCACCAACTCAGGCCACATCAAATGATGGAGTTTTACGGGAAGGAGAAAAGCTGCTTGTCCCCACTCAGATTCGCAAGGATTCATTTTAAGATGCTCGTTCAGTATGATCCTGTGAAACCTTGTAGCTCATTCCAATTCATTTATTTAAGAGATGAACGAAAGTAAGTCACTTCTCAAGAAAGCGTGCCCATTTGGGGCCAGGTCATGATTTAATGTAAGCAGTTTTATTTTAGGAAATATAACGTATCTACACCCGATCACAAGCAGGTGGGTTCACGCATCTTCCCATCTCCTGGAAGCAAGTGCTGTGTGCACTTACTGTCTGCAGCAGACGCAGAATACAAGAGGTATATTTTAATCACCAGGAAGGGGCTTTCACCTCCACGAGTATTTCTAAGGAGCTGCCAAGGCCCGAATTGTCGTCACTGTCTGGTTGTTGGGGGCTGAAGGAGGAAGCACCTTCCAGGGGGATTTCTGCTCTTTCAACAGTTGTTCATCTCAGCTGAGAATGAAGTTACAAATACATATAAAAATGAGTAATGAACAAGGCTGAAACATCTTGTTTCAATATTTTCAATTAAAACAAAACGCCTGGGGCTGCCCTGAAATTTGTTTTCTCTTTTTATATTCTTGCCATCTCCCAGTGGAGATTTCAGTGGAGCTGATAGGATCGGATAGACCAGCAGCAACGGGGATTTATTATTTTTTTTTCACACAGCTTGGCTGCTAATTTGAAACGTTTATTCTAAGGTGCTATAAAAGGTTCCTAATTTTTAGTATCCAGAAATTTCCACAAACACCAAGCCACTCTCAAGCCTCTCAAAGCAGATGCTCAACCCCGAAGAATTCACATGAAGCAGATCTCCTGCACCACCCCAGCCTTCACCCACCACGGCTGTTAAAGAGAGTTGTGCCTTCCCTGAATTCCAACAAAAGCAATAGAAACACTGATATAAGCAAACACTAAAAGGAAATTGCTCATAAACAGTGAATTCCTCAACCCAGACTCCATTCAAATCATCATTTAAATACAAATCTCCAAACCTATCTCCTGCCAAAAAATAAATGCATTTAAACAGTCCTGAGATATACGTACAATAATGCCTTCTTCACCCACTCTAATGAGCCTGGAGAGGAGATAAAACTCAGCAAACATTCCAGATTTCTCTTCCATGCTGATATTAACAAAGATCTGAAGCAAAGGAGGGAGAAAGAGTGGAAAAGTGATTTCTCTTTTGAAGCTTTTAACACTTGGGGCTAGATCAGATAAAGGGCTTGAGCGGGGGGGGGGACTTTCACGTCTCCATCCTACCGAAGTGCTGCTTGAACCCTAGAAGTGCCTGAGATCTGCATCACACTGTTTGACATTAAAGTATTTTAAGCATGGATTTATGATGGAAAGTTTGGCTCGAGCCTCTCCGCTGGCCTCCAGCAGCAGACTTAGGTACTCAGGTGCTCACCATGCAAGGTGACGGTGCAAAGCCATCGAAAGCAAATCCTTTTTTTCCCCAGATCAGGGCTACGGTCCTTCCTACCCCATGGCACGATGCTCTGCAAACACCAAAACAGCTCCAGCCCGCGCAGGGGCTCAAGAACAAATCTCTGGGGTCTGTTCCTGCTACAGGAGTGCCTCTCCGCCTGCCTCTTCTGCTGCAGACAGCTGCTTGGGGTGGGATGGCTCCTATGATTCTATGATCCTCTGACTTGCAAAGGCTCCAAATGGAGGGGGTTTCATCCCAAGCTCCCACTGAATGGGGTCCAGGAATTTGTAGCTGCTTTTGAAAATCCTGCTCTGTGCCTTTTTAGTAATAAAGCTCTTCTTAAAGCAGGCTGGTGCCATCATACGTGCAGTGGGAGAGCAGCTAGCACTCAGGAAAGGCTCAGGTGCCCTTAAACATCCCTGGGATTGCTGAGATTACCCAGGGAGCAGGATGAACCAAGGGCTGGAGACCCCGCACCACTGGGTGGTCTCTGCACAGCCAGCTCATTCGGCAAACCCCCCTCTCCGTCCCTCCGGTTTCCTCAGGCTCCCTAGGGAAGTAATTTGTTGGGAACTCGGTGAGCAAAGAGCATCCTGATGCCCCGGAGGGAGAGCAGCTGGCTGGGCTCTGCACGCTTCTCCTGTCATCCCTCCTACGGTAGGAAACGCTCCCTTTCTCTCTGACTACACTTCAGGATGGGGTTGTGCATTAACATTATTATTTGTGCGTGATGCGGAAAATGTAATCTACAGAATAACTGGCTGCATTTAATAACATTTTCCAAGCTGCACTGGTAACATTATTTTGTTCTGAGTGACAGCTGAGTAGTACAGAGGGAACACTTGGTTCCTTCACTCTCCGACACAGAATAAAACCAGGGCGTTTTGCAGGGGTCTGGTGGTGCATGAATGAATTTGTTCCAACCTCTTGAGCATGCCTCCCATGGGCAATATTTTATTTTCCACACGGAAGCAACTTCTCTCTTTGGCGATGAGCAGGCCACCGACGTAACAGAGCTATCCTGCTTACGACAAGAGAGAACTGCCTGGAGGGGCTGCACGCTATCGATAAAGTAATCAATACAGGAGCGACTCCATGCCATGGACGGCTGAGCACGGCGACACAGAAGATGTTGCACGCACGTAGGGACGGATGTGGAACCAACGTTAATGCTTGAGGACAGAGGAGGGCTCCTCTGGGGGGAGTTTGTCACTGAACAGGCATATTCTTGTTCAACTGAAATGTTTGCCATTTTTTGGTGAGATTTCACCTCTGTTGGCTGTCTCAGGCTGGAGTCATTCATTTAGGTCAAGCGGGAGGTGTGAGTGCAGGAGTTGCTAGTACAACATTTATGATGCCTTGCGGGACATAAAGCATTTACCATCCATGGGCAAGTCCTCCCATCGGTGTTTCCGATTTAACTCTTCTAAATCTGCCCATTTTGTCCGACCAGGCTGATGCCGGCCCCGTGCATCTCACAGGAAGAAGCCACCCCATCTGCTGTAGCTGGTGGGCTCAGAGCCAGGGCAGTGACTGTGATTTCAGCACTCATCAGTGCTGTAACAATGCCTCCTTTGTTAGCGCTTTCTTAGGGAAAAGCTGCTAAAAGAACTCTAATATTGCATGCCATAGGGGAAAGTTTAGAAACACAGCATAATTAGGAATAGAAAAAGCTTTCTGGCTTTCCTTACATTAGGGATTTGCCACAGTTAGTTTCTCCTAAACCGCAGAAATTTACTTCCTGGAAGTGAGTGAATGGTAGAAACAATTTTCCACAATGAGGCACACACTTGACACCCCAGGGCTCATAAACAACAATTCTTATACGATAAACCTATTTCCAGGGCCTGCAAACTCCTCCCTCCAGCTGGCAGAGCCCTGATTTTCCATTTTGTGATTGAGATCTTCAGTAAGCTCCTTGGTGCGTGTTAGGCGTTTAAGACCCTTTCAATGAAAATGAAGGAATAGGGAAGGTAGGAATAGGGGACCTCTGCAAAAAATTCCCATATCTGCCCGGAAAGGGGTGCTTGGGCTAGTTGGACCTGGTCCCCAAGCCCTGTTCTCAGCCCTGCATTGAGCCCTTTCCCTCTGAGAGCAGGCATCAGGATGGCAAACCTTAACAGTCAGGCACTGTGGGAGCTGTGGTTTCCCAGGAGCAGGACCAGTGGGCTGCTGGGAGAGGTGGGTGGGTATATAAGGGGATGATTGCAGGGCAGGAGGAGGTTTGCAGGTGGTGTGTTGTTCCTGAGGTGGCTGTTTATGGGCTGGCCTGCTGCATGGAGCATAGGGATTTCATGGTTAAAGCCTTGGAGAAGCCGTGCCTGTTCTTGTCTGGTGTCTTTACATTAGTGGGAAGAAATATTGCTTTGCCTCTTAAGAGCACGAAGAGGAGGACAGTGTCCTGAGGGGAAACCCAGGTTGGTGTGGCACCTCCATGGCCGGAGGGTGGTGAAGAGATGCTTGTAAAAGCTGCCCGTGGAGGGGAGGTCTGGCTCTGCAGCACCCCCAGGGGTGGGGGGGAAGGGGGCTACAGCCCCAGCTGGCTCTGATCTGGGGCTGGGGGAGGCTGCTTCCCTCCTTCAGGAAGGTTTGATGAAACAAAGGATACTAATGGTGAGTGCACAGGCTCAAAGGTGAGAGCTTTCTGCTTCCCTAGGGTGCCCAAACCTGTGCCAAGAAGTCTGAGATGCTCCAGTTCTTGCTCTCTGGTAAGGGAATTTGGGGGTCTTTGTGGCAGCAGGCTTCCCAGGCAAAACGGGTCACTGCAAATCCCTTATTTATCCACATCCAAAATACTCCGGCATGAGAATCTTGAGAGAGGCCACAGTTTGGCCATTGCTAGACCTGCCCCTGGTGCTTCCCACTGCAGAGCTGGAGCAGGCACTGTGGACACCCATAGCTGTGGCTCACACGTGCTTTGGCTTTCAGCTGTGGTATCTCAGCAAGTCTGAGAAACTCAAGGTTTCCACAAATCCAGGCAAATCCTGCCTGTCAGGCGGCCGTACCCAAATACTGCTGTGCTTACAGCAGCAATCTGTGGGCTGGGGTTCTTCATAAAACACTCCTGTGTTCATGTTTGCCTCTGGTTTTCTGCACATTGCCATAAAAATGAATGTTTCTTGCAACTCTGGTGAGATGGGGGGGTGCTGTAGTGTCTGACCGCTCTGTGCCGCGTCTGGGGAGGCTGGAGGTTGCGGCTGGGAGGAAAGTGGCCAAAGAATAGTAGGAGCTCCTCTTACTTGCAGGGTGTAAACACGTTACACGTTTCTCTAGGGCATGTTTCTGTCTCAGTGCCTTTGAAAACTGAGAGCCTTTACAAACAGACCCTGCTTACCTCACTCTGAGTGTGTTTTCCTGACTTACAGAGTTCACAAATGCGAGCAGGTTAAATTTTTAAGCGTTTGCAACCAGTTTTCTTCCCATCTGCCAGCTAACTTGGAGACAGATGTAACTGGGCTCAAAGAGATTGGAGTGTATTTTCCTGTTCAGTATTTGAAAAATGGTTTTGTTGAGGTCACTGATGGCTCTTTGAACAGAGTAAATATTTGATGGTGGTTAGTGCTGCGAAAACACATGCTGTGTTCTAGTTGTGAAAAACAATTTTACTAAAAGTGTGCAAACTATTAATGTACGAACTGCCTGCTGGGGGTGTATTTCGTTAATGGTCGAAAAGGTCGATGGCAGAAGTAGAAAAACAGGAGTCTCCCGAGACATGAGCTGCCTGGCAATGGCTATGGACCTTCTGTTTGAAATGCTAAGGCCCAGCTCCAGTTGCCTGCATACCAGGTTAGCTGGCTCCAGCAGCTCCTCATCCATCACCTCCTGCAGAGGACCCAGTGCTCCCTGCCCAGCGGGTACCAGAGCTGGGGCACAGCTCCAGATTGCACTGTACGGTGCACATCAACGAAGCAGGTTTCCATTATCAGGCTCTTATCTTGACAGTGGTTTGCTGAGCTCCAAAATTCCCCCAGGATGTTCTTCTGGGACAATGCTGGCGGGGCTTGGAGCAGCAGAGAAGTTCAGTGTTCCTGCTAATGGAGTTCACGCACCTCGAATGCCTTTCCCAGCCTCTCATGCAACCCCATCCGTCCTGAGGTGGCCATCCCAAAACCCTCCTGCTCCGAGTGCTGGGTATGAGCATCCCTGTCCGCCATCAGCAGAGCGGGGTGCAGTCCTGGTGCCCCTTCCCTTCCCGAGAAAGCCCCTCCGGCCATCGCACAGACTCATCAGTGGTTGCAAATAATATGTTTCTTCCTTCAAATGTGGTACTTGTCTCATGAGAAGGTACCCAGTGACTGTCTGAGTGCCTCTTCTGTAGTATGTTAGACAGGCTGGTCTTTCCTCATTCTTTGACCCTTTAAAGCTGTTCTAGGTGCCTGTGTCTTCTTGATGCTCCCTAGTTTGGGAACCGTAGCTTGTTTTTTGAACTGAGGATCTCAGACATCCTTTAGTTTCCCACTACTAAAACACAGTCTAGAAACCAGTGAGCAATCAGTCTTCTCTCCTTACTGAACCATCTTGCTGTTTCAAGAGCCTTTCTCCTCCTTTACAACTTTAGAACCAATTTGCTGCAGCTGGAAGCTTAATGCTGCATTAAATGAGGTTTAAAGGTGGAGAAAATGCTAAATGAAGTCTAATCTTTCCCTAGCATATATAAATTTTTTTAAGTAGCTGAGTGTTTGTAGCAAACTGCTTCACTGGAGACTCTCTCCAGGACCACAAGCTCATGTGCGCTTCAAAGGCTTCTGATATCAGCTTAACACAAGAAGAACTAACTGCCAGGTGGGGGATATCATGATGCCTAAACTTAACCCACTGCTCCAGATTCCAAACCTGGGTGGGTGCTGCCTGCTCGAGCCTCGCTAGCCATGGATCCAGTGTATGTTGCAAGGAGGTGGTTAACCGCGGTGAAATCAGGGGTGTCAGAGCAGAGCAGAAGGACGCCCCGTGTCGCTGACAGTAGCAAGCAGTGACACTGGCATCTGCCTGGAGTGAAACGCAACCACGGGGATTGCTCCGACTGCACTGGCGTGACGGGTTGCCTAAGTCTGAGATCCCTTCCAAAAACTTTTTGGTGCCTTTAGAAACTATTCTATTGCATCTCTAATGGTTACAGCAGCCTCTTACCTGTGGCAGTTGTCCGTTCCCATGAGATGGGGACACTGTGCTGTTTAGCCCAGGAGCAGACTTGCTCCTCAGCAGAGAGAGCTTCGCTAAGCTCTGCTCACCTCTCTCTCAAACTGTTCTGCTGCAGAAACCAGAAGAAATGGTTTGTAGTTGTAAATGGAGCAGTAGCACATTGGATAGACAGCACGCTCTGGCTGCTAGAGAAGAGCAAGCTGCCTCCCAAGGCGGAGGGGGAAGAGCCACGTGTCCCTCCGACTGGGGAAGGAGCAGCTCCGGGGAGAACGGCGCGGTGACGGAGACCCTGATGACGCGTAACGGCGCAGCAGAAGAGCAAGTGATGCTTTCAGAAATCGCTGCGTGCTGAACTGAGGTTGAACCTGAAGAATTGTTCTCGGGAAGGCTTTTTCTGAAAAGCGACCGCAGTCGGAGTCGTACGCAGTTCACAGCCCTACTCGAGGAATGAAGATCCAGCA
>VXBO01007952.1:9967-33797 GCA_013400135.1 Rhinoptilus africanus
GTTCAATCATTCAAACGTAGAAAAGGTGATGTACTGCTCCGGAGATGCTTGCAGCTTTTGTGTTTAAATCCAAAAAATGCAAGAAGGTCCCAAAACACATAACCTGTCACTTATACAGTCCTACATATTCCTTAATATAAATCTGGAAATATTAAAAGGCAAGCCAAACTGCTTTCATGTTGTGTATATTTAAAGAATGCAGATATTTAGTTTTCTTTCATCTGGAAAAAGTTCTTTTGTTATGGTAATCTTACAGCTGTAATAGCTGATGTTTAAATATCTGACTGTATAAAAGCAGCCTAGAACAATCAGAATAATAATTAAAAAAGGTATTTTCATCAGCTTTGGGAAATAAAATCACCCAGAGGAGTACCTTTAACATTTCTGTGCACTTCTTATGCAACGTAAGTCATGGCTTACAGAAAAAGCAGATATAAAATCTTGCACGTGGATGAAGCTCTAAAAAAGAATCCAGATGTGCTAAAACCTGCAGTCAACTGTAGTATCAATTTAAGGTAAGAACAGCGTCTCAGTCCTACTGAGGGTACCATGGATGGATAACAAATTATTTTTCTAGGTGTACGCAACTTGAATGACTGACTTTGACAGACATACCCTGTAGCAGACTGCTCTACAGAAACAGTTTGCTCGAATGACTGCATTTCAAAACCGCAGCTACTAAAGTTTGGGTTTTTTAATATATATTTCATGGTTGGATATGTGCATTTTCCGTGAAATAAAAGAAGTTTCTTAACTTTTATATGTCAATAAAAATACTGCAGAGCAAAAATAATGTAAACCTTACCTGCAACAAATAACAGCTTTACATGACAAAGCCAAATCCAGAAAATACTGTCTCACTCCAAACGTCAAAGCATACTTCAGAGATTTACCATCAATGATAAGAGCAAAATCATTTTCCTTCCTCAAAGCATCACCAAGAGTACTGCAATGATGGCTAAGTGTTTCTCTTGTTCCCTGTTGGACAAAACAAATTGTGTCCGTTATTTTTAATTCCCACTGTTCTTAGGTCCATATTTTTTTTCAGTGTTATCAGAAACACTGACATTTCCTTTTCTGAGGAAATTACCTCTTGATTATGCTATCAAAAAGACAGTATCATATGAAAAAAAGTATTCTCAACAGCTGTACTATTAGAAACCACAATAGAAATGGTGTGCAGGACTGCTCTCACACTTTGCCAAAATAAATACAGGTATATGTTGTGGTGGAACTTTTAATGCTCTTTGAATGGCAACAATAGTTGCATAAATGTTTGCTAAAAGGTATTATTAAATAAGTTTTCTATATACTTACACAAAAAAATTTCATATATCTATATATATAGACAGCAGAAGAAAAAATTTCTGCTCACTATTATATAAAATGGTCCTAAACCTTTAGACAAAAAGTAAAAGTAACAAAGAAAATTCATAACATAAGTACATGCATTACAACGGATAATTCTAACCATCATATTAAATTTATATTTTAAGACAAACCCCCATCAACCACATGTTATGTAAAGGACCATATTTTGTATTTTTCAGTTACAAAGAACAGTTTGAACCACACCTACACAAGTCGCTATTCTGTGATCCAGTACTGAGAACTTTAGATTACGTTCAGTAAACAATACATTCGTCAGCATTTGTGCAGAAGGATCTCGTAGCCTGCTTGGGGGAGGTCACTAATACCTAGTCAGTTATGGTACAGCTCTAACATCGAGTGTCATGAAGAAGAAAAAAAATCCGTTTGTTGCATTTCTTTCTTTTTGAATGGCCTTCACAGAGTTACCACATACTCTTTTTCTACTGATTCCTGCTTCACAGCCCAGAACTAAGAAGGGCTTTAGAGGAGAAAGGAAGATGAAAACAAAACTTCACCTTATAAAACATTGAATTTGGAAAATTCAAAAACATCCTACGGCAACAACATTCCTTTATTTTTCTACAAGTTTAACAATCAAATAATTGTGCTACTTCAGTGATGTCACATAAATAAAATTTGGTGTAACCAACTAGAGATAAAACTCCAAGAAGTAATTATAAATCTTAACCCTCTGAAATGAATTAAAAATACTGCTTTGCCTTTCCCACCCAACTTACTCTACCCAGTTCTACACACTGTTGTCCACGTTTTTTGCCTACTTTGCTTCTACTGGCCTTCTAAAGAGTCATTGGTTTATCTAAAAGGAGATTAGGCCGTTAGGGTTTGCTGGCTCTTCCCCCATAAAAACTGCAAGGGAAACGAAGTGCCACTGTTTAAAGTTACATGTTAGAAAGCCTTTAAAATTACAATAACTTCTGTGACTATTTTTCCAGAATGTCTCTTCTGATTAAGAAATACTGCAACATAAAGGAAGTACCAATTTTTCTCCTCTCCATGGACTATGTAGCTTCTGACTAAATTTAAGCAATACAAGAGCCTGAAACTTCAAATTATTCTCATTTATTGTTTCTTCTCATTCATGCAGTATAAACTATTCTGTTTAAATTGACCTTAATTTTTTATCACAGACAGACATGCCATCAGGTAGCTCCAGGCATGCTACATATTAAAACAAACAAAAAACCCCAAGACAATACAAAACACTTACCCCTACTGTAAACCTGTCATATTTAAAATTCCTTTGTGGGCTATGTAGTTCTACACTGCAATCTAACGCCTTAAATTAAAAGTAGTATCAGAACATCCCTTCTTTGCTTCTACACCATTTCCATTAAATTTTTCTCAGTAAAATTGAATCGTAATCAAACCATTTCCTATTATTATTAATTCAGTTCACAATTAAAAGAATAACGCTATGTTCTTTATGATATCTATGATTAACCGTACTATACTGAAATTTAGCACTCCTTTAAGTTACTATGAAGGCAAAATAAAATCCAGTGTTCTTCCATACAACTGTAAGAACTTACTAACAAAAACTCTTTTTAGGAAGCTAAGCAGATGTTCATGGGAGTGGAGCCTCAAAACAAGTCACGTATCAGAAAACAGAGATCCATAATCGCCTCCTGGAAGTCTTTCTAGTTCTATCCCAGCCAATGCCAACTGGGGAGGGGGAATGGGGTTTAGGGTATTTTTCTTTTAATTCCATAAGTAAGGGAATTGGTTCATACAAAAGAGGATCTCTTATTACAGCATATTTTTTGTAAACTCAGTTCACAGAGCTGGGATACAGTTTAAATATTTTTTTTTTTTACTCTAACTTCCTCCGTCTTGCATGCTAAGGTCATAATAATGGCCAAATTGAGGAGGTATTTGTTTTGTTGAATCTGTATTAGATGTCTTAGGGAGAAGGGACTCTGCCTGTCCCTACAAGGATTAGAGTTGAGCTAGGTCCTTTTTAGAAGCAGCCGTTGATATGCAACAGATACTGTATTATTATTGCAACAGCAAGGGCAAGAGCCACTTAGTGCCACTCTTTCTGTGGTGTGAAGGGTATGCAGGCCAAGAGAAGCCAACTCCTCTGAACCTACCAACATTTTTATACAGCCAAGAGCCTATGCCCATACTTTGCAAAGGAGGAAAAGACTTCCACAGAGCAACTCTCTTCCAAGATCCTAAACACAAAGGTCTCACTACGCTAGGATTTTTTTTCTTCCAAGGTTTCCTGGCTGCTCAGTTCTTCCTATCTGAGGGAACTGGGTTGTCCAGCAGCCCTCATGGGAGCACAGTTCCCCTACAAGGTAAGGGACAGAGTCCCAGTACGAGAGGTGGATCCATGCTGCTCACAAGCCAAAGTTTCAGCCATATTCCTTAATAGACAACTTTCCAACTAAGTATTATGGACTCTTGCCAGCCGTTGTTGGTATGCAGAAAGGAAAGAGGAATGGCACCCACCCTTGCAGTTGCACTGACTCAGGGTTCTGCAATCACAACAGTCCACCCCTCTCCATTTCCTGAGGCCCACTTCACTCCTCCATCAGAACTTAAGGCCATTTTTGACTCAGTTCATTTGAACTGGAAATGGAGACTGACATCTGATTCCAACCACACCAGCAAGCAAAAAGTAGGACACAATGTCTACATTAACCAAACATGCACCATCAAATGAGGCAGAAAACTTTCAGTGGAGTCTCTTGTTAAAATACTGGCATAGAGCTAGTTTATTATTATTTGAGCTATCTCCTGCCCTCAAAATATTTGATTACAACATTTATCTGCTCCTGAAAAAACACAATCTGTGTTATCACCATGGACAGATTTGCAAGTGACCAGTTTGCATATGCAATGTCAGCTGCCATGCGATATCTGCATCCCCACGTAATTTGAACATACTTTGTGCACACAGGGAAAGGATCTCCCAATCTCTATGTAATCCAGACACTTCAGTTTGAAATAGGGAGTATAGTGCAGTTACCATATCAGATATTCCTAAGCTATATTTATATACATTTATTTTTAAAATATATTGCTTAACATATATTTATTCAACTCTCTAATCATTGCATTAGAAGTGGTTAATGTCCAGTGCTTGTTTAATGAGTTTTTGTTGGACTCTTTTCAGTAGTTAAATAAAACTACTTCACTTTATTTCATTACATATGAAGTATACAAAGTAGTCAAGCTTTTGCACTTCAAGTGTATTAAGTAATGCAGTAGCTCTGAAATCCATCACTCTGTGTAAATAATCTAAATATGAGACAGAAGTTCTCCCCTTCCATTGGTTAATTTTTACACGGAGATTGGCTGAGGAGTAAAAAATTCAAAAGCAAAGTTAAGGGCTGGAACCAAAAACTTTCCCTGTTTTTTCAACAAACAACAATCTCAGTCTTTCAAAAGCCACCCAATGAACTAAACTAAGAAAAGAAAATTGCCTCTTTTCATTAATATCACAGGCTACTTATGTCAAAAGTTGCTTACTGTATCAACAGACTCTGGTTCCAGACATTAATCAACAGCATCTGCCTGTCCTGTGTTTGGGATTTTATTATAAATCTTATCAGCAAAAGCAGGTGGCTTAAAACAATTTATATTTGAAACAGAGTCATAAGGATTAAACTCATACTGATGTTGAAAACACGTTATTCTAAATGGGTCAAAACATTTAAATAAGTACTTATCTAAAAAAAGCGCAGTATTTTAATTCATGTTGTAGCCAACTCTTATATGCTACCATGGAAACCTTCTTACCGATTCTCATAATTTCTTTTCACTTTCTCTCCTTAAATCCTATCTCGAGCAATCTGACCACAATACAGAGTAAGGTAAACTTCATTTCAGGGTTTCCTCGGGAAGCCTTCTGGACAGAGTTTTCTCACTGAGGAAATTCTTCCACTTCTAAGTTCATTTAAGGCTCCCTTAGAGGGGTGTAAAAGGATTTAAGTTCTTTCCCTCATGAGATTCTTCTCTTAATATTGCATTCCTACCTTATCTAAAGAATCTCTTCTCTACAAAGCAGTATACACTTGCAAGTTAGTAGTTTTAACCCTTGCTTGTACTGCAATATCTGATTACCATTTCAGCTGTTTAACCACATAATAACAATTAATTTTTGGCAGATACTAAGTATTCTGTAAGAAATTGCATTAGAAAGGAATTTAGGATTAGTTTGTTTGGGTGCTGGTAGGTGCTACTAGAAGCACGTGAACCTCCTGACTTTGTGCCTGCATGGACATTGTCATTTCACTACATGGAATTTGCTTGGTCATCATTCTCAAGTTCATTTGTGTAGTAGCTACACTGTGGTTTTGGAAGCTGTAGAATAAGTTTCTAGTTATTCGGTAACATTTTGTCACAAAGACCATTCATTCTTCCAAGCATGCAATACTAACATTAACTGAGAAGATTATAAAAACAAACAAAAAAGTAACTCCCTCAAATAAACAAACAGAAACATCCCTCCAATCTGGTTTTAGCTGAATTTTCTGTGTTTGTCCAGATAAACAGATGCTCCAAGTTATACCTCAGGCCACCTCCACCATGACGACTGGATATCTTAAGCAATAAAACGTTTCATTAACTGAAAACTTTGCAGATTTTACTTACGTCAAGCGAGCCTTCATTTATAACAATTAGTCCCATGTTCTTTCGCAAAAGTTTACAGGAGTGACCTGTTGACAACATTTTTGTTTTCAAAAATTTGTTCCACAAAATCTGTTATAGTAACACAAAGCATTTTTTTTTCGTGTAAGAGAACTACAGACAGAACTAAAACTTCCCCAGCTGAAATCAGTGATAAAAAAATATCATACTGCATTCTATGAAAAATTAGATGTGTACTAAATCAGAACAGTCAGAGTTTTCCTTGCTGCAACTTGTGACTGTTGTGCCTTATTCACAGAGGTGCTCAGCAGAAGGACAACAAACAGCTTTACAGGAAGAAAACACCAAACAGATCTCTCTTAGCCTTGCAGATTTTTGGAATGCAACTTGCATTTCATACAAAATTTGCATATATCCATTCTTTTATTCTTTGACGCTTTAAATAGAACGTATGCTATGTGCTAACGATAAAGGCTGCTTAGACAAATATATATAATAAAGTGAAAATCCTGGTATTATGTGTATTGCCTGAAACCTGAAGGTAACTAACGAGAATTACCTTGGATCAACTGTATCATGTGCACACAAAAAGTTCTTTAAGATTGAAAATAATAATAGCAATAAGGATACACATGACCAAAATAATACCCTATTTCGGGCACATATCCAGGCTACTGCAGAAGTGCTGATATGCTCACACGCAAAGACCATTAGATCTTAAATGCAGCTTTCAAGTATTACTATTTAAAAATACAGATTTACCGCTGTTGAAATTAGTTAATTCATGATTATTTTCTTTCCTCCTTTATAATAGAAGGGAAGAATAAAAGGAAACCTCTGACTGATGGTAAAGTTTATAGTACTTTAATGCACAATATATATTGTTTTGCTTTAGTTAAGATTATGGTCCCTACTGGCTTTCTTGGAAAGAAGGAAAAATACATCAGGAAAACTAAGAATACTTATAGTTTCTTAATATTATTCCCTCTCACTCTAAAACCCAAACAATGTATTCTTTTTAATTCATTTTAGATGCTACAAAAAAGCAAAAATACCTATTTTTTTTCTCCTCTTGACAGTAACATTGATTTTTCTTGCTCTTACTATTTTAATGGAGCAAGAATCCACTATTTCCTACTCTCCCCCTACCAGTGACTGAAAAATAAGTTAACATTTAAATTCTGGAATGCCATATATTATTACTTTTCACAAGATAATGTTCCATTCTGAAAGCAATTTTACTCTAGCAACCTCTATCACTTCTAAATCTGTAACAAAGCCATCAAATAAATGCAAACATAATACCGATGTTAATGGCAGTCTCTTGTTTGTCCCCAGTAAGTATCCAAATTTTTATGTCTGCTTTCATGAGCGTCTCTATGGTTTCAGGCACTTTGTCTTGTAGTTTGTCTTCAATTGCTGTTGCTCCAAGCAGCTGAAGATTCTGTGAACATAAAATATTCCGTATATGCAGGTTTTTTTTTGTTTAAATTCAGTTTTAATCTGTTTCTTTTAAACAAAAGAACAAAAGAAAAGTTAAACAACTTTCCATATTTACAACAAGATTAATGCTCTCTAAAAATCATTAACCAGATTTGGTATCAACTCATGTAGATCTTCCAGTTTATTCCTATGAGCCTTAAGTTAAATATCTATGCGGCTTGACAAACTGCACAGTGTGACCACTTAGACTTCACCCAACTATTCACAAACTCAGTAACTTGTTCAGCAACAGCTACCTTTTCCTGAGGGGCATCTCTCTGATTTGCAGACTTAAGGAGCACTATTATTATGTCTTCTCTCGTTTGTAATAATTTCTTTCCACCTTTTCAAAAAAGCCACCTTGTCAATTCATCTTAATCTTAAAACTATAATCTTGATTATGTTTGGTCTTAACTTCCCACACAGCAAATCTGTATGGCTGTATTCACAAAAACCATTTGTATACTTTGTATTTCTGTACCATTATAACTAGCTAAAACCCTGTTAATGACACCATTAAAAACCTAACAGTATGCAATCCTGGTTGCAGCATGGCCTGCATACTACATACTGACAAGGTACTTGTGCAGCTAATACAAAAATTTGTAATGGTAGGAGGGCTTCCACGGCATCAACAAAGGTATATAGTTTTAAGACTGTCTTGTGCATGTTTGGATAAACTGCTCATTTCTGTAAACTGAAGTCCCATGAGTGACTGACACTATATACACTCACTCTTCTTTTTCATGAATTAAGCACTGCAGGTTTTTGAGGCCCTGAATTTTAAGCAGCTTCATCAATGTAATCTCTCTATCCTTTCCAAGGAAAAAATCCTAAAAACTAAAATACCCAAAGAGTCAAATATCAAAGCTTCAAGCAATATTGGTCTCATGAACTCCTTTTGCTAATACAGTTAAGAGCCATGGAGCATTTTTGTTGAGGCAGTGAAGTCTAACCGCATGCTTGGCTACTCCAGCAGCAGTGGTGCCAGAAACTCAAGGGAAGTGATTATGGCTCTGCTGTTTGTGAGGCTGCATCTGGGTATTACTTGACTCCCTTTCTGGGCCTTCACTACAAGAGAGCTTGACCAAGCGGAGCAAGTCCAGTGGAGGGACACAAAACTAGGCTGAGACTTGGAGCACACTGTATTAAGAGTAGCTGAGGAAGGAGGACCAGTTTAACACGGGAAAAAATGAAGGCTAAGGGAAGGATTCCATGGCTGCCCTCTGCTAATTGAAGAAGGCTTGCAGAGAAGCCATCTTCCTCCAAGAGGTACATGGTGAACAGGTAAGAGGCAATAGTCACATTGTGCAGCAATAGAAATTTTAATTCAGAAAAGGGGGAAAAAAAGAATAGCTGAGCACTAAAAAACTTGCCTACCGCAACTGGGAAAACTCCCTCCTTACAGATACTCAGAACTTCAAAGTGCTGAGCAAGCAAAATTAGCTCTGCTTTGAGTAGCGATTTTTGTGTCTAGATGACCTCCACAAGTCTCTTCCAACCTTAACTATTCCATGGCTCTATGATCATTATACCAAGAAGCCGATGTTGCTGGCCTGTTATTACACTTTTTTACACAAGAGAGCAACTCTGAAAAAAAGCTTTCCAGTAGTTCAACTCAAAATCAGTACTTTCTAGCAAGGTAGCTACTTGCTGCAAAAACTTTGTCATATTAATCTTTCCTTCATTTTGATCATCTAAATTGCAAGGACCACATGACACAGTTGTCAGTATATTGCTAGATTTTTTTTCCGTCTAAGCATTTTTCCTCAATAATGATTCAGATTTCATAGTACAGAAAGCAAGGACATTAATAACCCCCCCCTTTTTCCTTGCCCTTCCACCCCCAAAAAAACCCCACCAACCAAGAAAGCTACACATACTTTTTCAATTAGTTCGTAGCTCTCCTCAAGTTTGAGCGCTCTGTTCTGTATAGCTGTAGAAGCACGGTGATAGCAGTCTAACCACTCTTGATAATCACTTTCTGAAATCTCAGCCACAGCAAAACACAGAGTTCTTAAGCCTAAAGAGAAAGCAGACAGTTAGTATGATTCAGTATTTGTTAGTCCTTTCCTTGCTAGGCCTGCAATGTATGCTTATACCTGATTTTCAGCTTACTGCTGTATGTCTTGAAGAATCTCTTTTAATATAGATAAAGTAAAAAACGTGATATAAATAGAGATTTATTCAACAGTAACTGTTTCACGGTAGCTGAATGTAATACAGGTGATGTGCTTCATGAGAAAAAAAAATAATGACATTTTACACAAGATTCTACTTACCTTAAACCATAAACAAAATATGAAGTGATCCCAATTACATTTGCTGAACTGGTATATACGTTAGATTTTTAGGAACATTAAAACTATAAGGTTGAATTATATTTCTGAACAAAAATTTTATAAATTTGAATGTTGCTACGCTGGAAAGCAATAAAGTGAAAATATATCAGCATAATGTTACAGCTACCTTCTTCCTCACCCCTCCTCAATATCCTTAGTAAATTCTCAGTTGAAGTTTGAAATTTACCATCCAGAAGCTGACTTGGAATCCACTCAGGTTTAATTTTCCCATCTCACAGATTCCTCCAGCTTTCCAAATAGTTACAATAAAATCTTTGTGGCAATATTTGGGGATTTTACTTAACAATCTTTGTGCTGGTTATACTTAACAGATTTTTCCCTCCAGTAGAAACCTGAAGCACTACAGTGAGAATCTGAGACTGCAAGATTATAAGAAACATCTACTTTTTGACAACACACATTTACATTCAATTTAAGTAGTTAGGTGTGAATGTTCTAACAGTTCATTTTCACATAGTGTCAGATTCTTAGATTTCCAGAGCATGAAATTGGCCTAACTCTTTATATACTGAGAAGAGTGTTGCTCTAGCCAAATGATGTCTCATGGAGCCACAATTCACAGACAGATCAGTTTAGGAGGGGGGACAGACAGGACTAACGTAGTCAGTGCCTTTGGTCACTTGCCCACTCCGCTCTAAGGAGCTGAACAGCACCATAACCAGGGATGGCTAAATGCAATCTGCATTTGTTCACAGGTTTCTATTGTGTACAGCTCAGCACCAGCAGCAATTCTGAAATGATCAAGAGGCTGGGCATGAAACAATACATATGGGTCTTCCATCTAAGACAGTAATTTAGTATCTTCAGGATGAAAACCATGTGTTTTATCTTGACAACTGAACAGCATTAGGAACACAGTGTTTCACCATCTAGACCAAGAGAATAAACTTCAGGCTGACAAATCAACTGATTTTTTTTTTCCTCTTTGTAATAAGGATATGCTAGCAAAGTCCAAAGCAATGAATATGAGGTGAAGCGGAGGAAAGGAATTTATGACTAACACTGATATTATTTCCATAATTCTTTCAAAATATTCTACACAGATGATGAAGAAAAGAATGTGTATATGGAATACAGGCAAACAAGTTTTTCCAAGGCATTTGCTTTTTCTTTTTAAATCAGAGACTAATTTTTTTTTTTTTTTTAATTTTAAAAAGTTTCTTTTCATTGTTATTTAAAAGAATCTTCCAAATGAAATGTGAAAACAAAATACCATTATGTCTGCTTCTTAACAGACTGGAATAACAACACAGGAAAATTACACACTTTTTCTATTTATCCAAGCAGGCATTAACACTCAAGCTTAATAAATTCTTAAATATAAATGCCAGCCATGCTAACCACTTCATTTTTGAACAACACACCAAGAGCACGCAGCAAATGCCAAGGACATACTGTACTGCCACATAAAAGGATACTCATGAGAAACTTTGCAACGTCATAGGCTGCAATTTAAATCTGATGCAAAAATAAATACCGATTTCTTTAATCAATTCCAGAGAGACATACTTAATTTTTCTTTTTTTTTTTTTTTTTAAAGATTAGCAATTCACTCTTCTGAACAGTGAATCTTTTCATCTGTTGAAAAGAAGGGTACAAAAAGTACCTGAACAAACATTTTAACACTAATACGTATGTACAGTGGTTTTAAAGATGGATGGAATTTTTCACTTTTTATGTTGATTCATTCAGTCCAACCTGAGTGCTAAGGAAAAAATTATACCAGTTGTACCACTGATTTAAGAAGAAAGGTAATTAATAGTTGGATTGAAATTTTCCTATCAGATCACACAGGATGGCAGACACTGATCTCTTTTTACCTCTTCTGTAACCAAATATATAGTTTTATGACCCAAACTAACTTCACATCTAAGTAACTTTTTCTTAACTGATCCTGGCTAGGCCTTTATAAAACCCCTAAGTGGTCAATCAGCTCATGCAACCACATTCGTGAGCTAAAGAAGGTCTACCTGAGGCTTCATGTTGTACCATCAGACAGATATGTTTGGTTTTATTTCTGCTTTCAACTTCATTGTAAAATTTATTATTTCAGGCTAACCAAGTGTTTCCTGGAGACATCTTGATATGTAAAACTAAAAAAAAAAAAGATCTGTGGCTTTTTTCTGCTGTCACTGATAGAATCAGGAGACTAAAGGTGCTGACTATGACACTAACCAAAACACTAAGTTCCACTATAAACCAAATGAGAAAAATGAGACAAGTCATATGTATAACGGACACACAAAAAATCTTTCATGATACAGGAAAACTTGGCCAGACATCAGTTATCACAAGGTAAGGATTATTAAAATATTTTCCTTCTAAAATGTAAAGTTTGCTTTCCATTGTAAGCTTATTTCTCAAGACACATTAAAAATAATTTTAATGTTCAAGTAACAGTGTATTAAAAAAATGAAGAGGTAAAAAAAAATTGCAGTGCAGATTTACATAGCTGTTATAATTCTGCTTCCAACTACTCTCTCCCAACTCAGTGACAAATTAAAACACTATGATACATCACAGTACAACTCTTATAATCCTTTACTAAGATACCAGAAAGGGGCCGTAGCATGGAAGATCTTGGAACTGTGCTAGAAGAACTTACATGAAAGCAGAAACTTCTCTACAGTCTGCTTTCCTGCTTACATCTGTATTGTAGAATCCACTACTTTTAAATAACCAACTGGTTGTTTGTATCAACCATCTTAATTTCACAGTACTTTAAGTTTTACTTACTATTCCTACCTCATGAACCCTCACGGAGGGGTTCCTCACCTTCAGCATCTGCTTTGTAAAAGCAATTGTTAAAACAGCAGAGAGATACTAAAAGATACCTTATGTAAAGCTAGTGCTGGCAGTTCCCATTACTGTGACTGGTGACAGAAATAATATAGCATACAGCTACGTTTAAAGTGCTTTGGAGAACAGTTCCAAGCATCTTCACTTTGGCTACTTCTTCTGTGTCATCTCTACAGATTTCATTGAGCGTGGGACATGAAAGTCATCATGGGAAACGAGATCTCCACAGAAACAAACAATATGACATATGTTTGCACTTTGGAAAAATGTATTTTGTTTAAAAGACTCCACTGTGTACTGTGTAGGTGTTGTTTGTGTTGTTTTTTGTTGTTGTTTTATATGTGTGTGTGTGTGGTGGTTTTAAGCATGAACTTATTACTGAAACTTCTCAGGAAGAGGAAGATCTTTTTTAGGAGGCATTACTAAAAGATAATTTTCAAACTTAACACAAGTAAAACATTACTGCAACATAAAAATGCAAAATTGAAAGTTGAGCAATGAGTGAATGATGTATCTAGTTTTACATTGAATAATATCACCCACCTTCTGTAGCAAACTGCTCTAGATGTTTTAAGGTGATTTCTTTGTATTTTGAACTTTCAGCAAGACGGTCATAAATTACAGTATCCTACAAAACAAATAAAATGAAATCATAAGAATTTAATAGAAAAATGAGGGGTTTTTGTGTAGACAAATATGCAGTGCTGTTATTAATTTATTTCAGCATCAAAAATGAGTATTTTTTTTTCAGAGGAAGGAGAAAAAGGGTATTCCAAATCCTCAGATTCTTTAAATTTACAAATTCTGCTATGATGCAGTTTTCTCGCCCACATTTTTTTGCTTTCATTTCCCTTAATTTTGAGAAGTGCTGCATCTTGTTTTGGCTTGCCACGTGAATTCTTTTGATCTCCTAAAATGCTGTCTTCCTCTTTAATATTAAGCCCACAAGGTAAAATTAGCATTTCATAACTGTCATTCTCAGGTTTTCGTAGCCAGCTTGATATACAGAATATTAATAACAGCTTCTTCTCTCCACTTGAGAAGATACAGAACGGACATTTATATTCAATCAACTTCATTTTTTCAAGCCATTTGGGAACTGGATTTGCATCCCTCTACCCCTCAAACTTGACTTAAAATACAGAACAAGAACTAATGAATAACTGCCATTCCCAGATACATTATGATTAAGGTATCTTCCCATAGATGCTGTTCTCAGGAAAATTTACTTCTGGCATAACATCAAAGGTAGGTTAAAATTGCCATCTACTCACTTATGCTAGATTATCATTTCTACCTAGTGATTCATGCTCAGCTATTCCAGCAAGTAATTTACAGATTAAACCATAAATTCATCCATTTTCTTGGAGTACAGAAGCAAGCAATTAATAGGATGCATAAAGTTATTAGTCCAGTACAAAGAATAGGATGAAGAGGTCTGTCATACCCTCATAGGCAGCTATTAAAAAAAACCAAACCACTAACAAGTTCATCACGTTAAACAGCTGGTAAAATGATGTAAATTGAAAAAGGAATCAACATTCCTTCCCCCACATTTTCAATGTTTTGCCTGCAGTTATAACAACCTTTCGCTTTCGTATTTGTATTGGTAGCACATGTTCTTTGATACAGTGAAACCAGAATAAAACTCACAGCTCCTTTGCAGTAGAGTCTTAACTTTCCTGATGGCGTGCGAACGATCACGGACATTCTCTTCCTAGTGCTGAGAGAGAAATAAATGCCCTATATAAAGTGGTTTGTAAATATAAATATTTACCAACATTTTACCTGAGAATATCAATATATAGCTTATATAAGACAAAGGAAACAAAGGGATACCTATTCTGAATTATATACTCAGGCAACTGGTATGGAAAAACAGTTTTATTGTCTACTAATTAGAGTGAACGGTGGTTTTCTGCGCATACTTCTGTAGGCCCTTTTCCCCATAAAAAAAAAATTGGAGAATCTTCACCTTCATCTGAATACTTTCTACTGATCACAAAGAAAGATCTTAAAGCATAAAGCAGTTGAGACCAGTAACATAAAGAGGTACTGCATCACTGACTGTTTCAGCTTTTTCTTCTTTCCCAGCCAACCAGAGTCTCTCGTACACCGTACTGTCCTGCAATCCTCTTACTGTCATCCCAGAGTTTCGTTCATTATACAACTATGCTAAGAATTTGAAAGGAGCTCACCTCATTTTAACTACTTTCGGGCTCTCAGTCATTAATGAGCCCTAAGTTTGGGTTTGGTTTTTTTTTTTAAGTCCTCATGATTGAGGTAGGAATTGGAAGAAAGCATAGAGAAGGGCTGTCACTCTCTGCTTTCTGTCTTCTCTTTGAGGTCCTCCTACAAGCATACCTTAGATTCAAGATCATGTCCAGTAAAAACATGTATTTATACTGTAATTCTTTCAAACTTCAACTTCTTAAATAAACCCACAGAAACTATTCAGGGAACAAAACACGTTTCTCACACAACAGCTCACAGTGAAATACATAAAAGAGATGGAAGTAAATGGTCCTTTTACAATTTCAGTTCCTGTTGGAACTGGATCCCATTTATACATCATCAAATAGCATTATTTTATGAATAGTTCCTTAAGTTCAGACTGCCACGGAAAACATCCTGTAAGTGGAATGTATGGAGATAGATGGAGGAAAGAATTTTATAATTACTGGTGAAGTAACTGACCAAATAGTATCTTCAAGAAAATATTTTCCTATTCCACCTGCGTGTGCACTTTGCTTCAAGTACAGACATCTGAAGAGCAATATTAAATTATACTTTTACTGTGAATATTGCATAAGAGAGGATAAAAAGGCATTAACTGCTGCAGCTCCTTCTCCATTTCATCTCTAATCCAAAAAACTCAGATAAGCAGAATTCCGAAAACCTTTAGACATTGTCCAGTTGGGGAATCTGAGTAGACAACAGTGGAGAAATTCAGATCAACCAAACCGCAGTTAAGTTTCCTAAAATAAAAGCAAGTCTCAGATCCACTTTGATTATCTAGCCTACTGTTAATTAAACTCATTACACTTGCCTCTATGTTCAGTTAAGGAACTGTGGAGGAATTACAGTAATCTAGGGTTTGTATAAACAATAATGTGATATATATGCCCTTGAAAGGTAAAAACTCAGCAGTTTTGTACTTGTCTTGAAATCTTGATGTTCAGCATACAGCTGCCTATCAATCTACTGAAGATGCATCAGAGAATTACCACTGTTTTCCTGTAGAATTCTGAAACTTTAGCTATGACTACAGATACTGAATCTTGACTGACATACATTTTCTTTGTAAAACTGCAATAAAGCTAATGAGCAGGACTTACTGTCAAGGACTTCTATCTTTTCATGAGCCTTTTCATTGCAGTGACAGTTTTATTTTCTTATTTTAGTGAAACACAGAAAACCACAAAATTGCACTACTACAAATAATGGTCAGTGTGAGACCAGTTTTTTTGGTTTGTTTTCTTCACCCACAGAAGTCACATGAGCAGCTATAAAGATGACCTGGTTATAAGGTGAAAAATACCAAATAGAAGACGTCTGCTGAAATACTAACAGAGAAAATGCCTGCCAGCCTGGGAACCAGAAACATCCTTGAGAAGCACAGCCAGCACTTCAAGTACAGCTGGGTACCTAGAAACCATTAATAAGCGCAAAACAAGGAACTGTAACTGCAACTTATTGTCTGGAAGGGTGAAAAAGTCTTGAAAAGGGAGAAAACACCCTGAGAAAGTAGGAATTGGTAATTGCTATAGGCTGTTCTAGCTAAAAGAACAGGAAAACAGTCTGGAAAAATAAAACTTGGTCTGAAAGAAAACACCATCATCTATTGGCTGTCCCAGGTGAAAAAGACAAATTAGCAGCATCTATTCACTGCTCCAGGTGGTGGTGTCCTACACCCTCTTATGTCTCTGCTATATAAAATGACTTGCTTTTAACCAAAATGAAGCCTCTGTTTTTGAGAGCTCCCCCTGGGTGAATTTTCCTCTCAGGTCTCCTAGACAGGTTACTGGACCACCACCAGGAGCATCTGGCTGTCTGCAGACTCTCACTCTTCGAAGTGAGACTTTGTCACCCACTTTGAGGCCCCACTCCTGGGAGCGGTTTGGTGAGCACTGTACCTGTATTACTTCCAACAATACGCGTGTGTGTGCACGCACACAGAGGTAACTGATTTTAAGTGTATTTCTTCAGTAGCGATAATTTAGTATCAACTTGTAATATATGGAAACATATAGTTGTTGCTACTATTGATACTGCTACTATTAAAATATGAACGCACTTTATTACTCATAAGTATACCTGATTTTTCTAGTAGTAATCTGTAGGCATCTGTAATAAAGAAATTTAGAAAATAAAGCCTCCACGTCCATGTATGTTACGGAATCCTGTTACAGATCTCTATAAACCTGCAGGCTGGGTAGTCCTTCGGGTCATGACAAGGAGGCAAATAGCTGGTATTTCCCATGGAGTTGCCGTGGGATTACAGATGGACAGAAGCATCTTAAGGGGACAGAAATACCTCCCTCAGTCACAAGATTTGCCACTTCCAGAATCTAGGAATGAAGAAGTAGCTCGTGATGGGCCCCCAGTTACTTTAAAATCTGTCTTAGGTTTAAGAAGAAAATTCCTTCAGAGTGTAAGCACACAGCCACAGAAACAAACACTGCCACAGAGGTTTCGGTACCTCCTCTGTCAGCCACTCACTCTTTTTCTACATTTAGAAATATCAGTCTTCAGTCATAGAACAGGATCACTATATTCTATATTCTGGAACTCTTTGAATGATAGATAGGAGATAAGGTCTCAAATGCTCTAGAAGGACGGCTTCCATCTGTCCAGTACAACAGCCAAGGCAACGTGGTTATTCATACAACTAATCAGCCAGGGGACTGGTCAAGCTATTGCTGTCTTTTGGATAAATAGATCAGCATTATAAATAAAAAATATTTAGGTTTTAGACAAGAAGCTTTACCCTGTAACTATGACAGACGGTTTCTGCTAGACTATGGAGGTAATCCCAGGGATACAGATGAAAAATCAGTCATTAAATCAATAGATGGTTCACACTTCAGATAGTGAGATATTACTACATTTATACTCGATACTTGCCAGTGAAATTAATTCTAGTGCTGTAAATCAAAAATTTTCCTCTAACAAAACAAGCAGATAAAAGTCAAAACCTCACTGCGTAGCACTGCTAGTAATGACATGTTGATGCAAGGACAGTGCAATTTGTGCACTGATGGTGGACATGGCCTATCCTTCCAAAACACAGAATCACATGCTCAAAATCATGCTTTTTTCAGCTGGCTCAGGTGAAAAGACAGTGCACGTAGCCAGCACAGGTAAGACAGTAAGCAGAACACATTCTGTGCTTCTGGATCCCTACCTGACAGTGCCTTGCTTCCTCCTGCCCCACAGATACATGCCCTAGGGGTTGGTTTCAGCTCCCAAGGGACAGCTGGGGTTTTTCTATTTGTTACAGTTCCAGGTGACAGAATACATGAATGGGCACAACACCGCACAATTCCTTCCTTGACAGTATGGACAGCCCTCAACTGCAGAGGGTCTGAACAACTCTTCACTTTTTTCAGCTTAAGGTACCACAGCAGTTGTGGCATTTGAGCAGAGCATCATCTACTGGACGCAATCTAAACTCATCGCAAGTTATCAAGTGATTAGCACTACATTTCAGGAATGATTGTCAACTAGTTAAGGATTATCAGTTGCTTTCAGTATGCCCACCTGCCAGTTAGACTGAGAGCTACTTCCTTGCCACGAACAAAGTATAATTAGCATATTGTATAAGTCTACTACTTCTCTTTTCACAGGCACAGCTATGATATAAAAAGAGAATACTATAAAAGACAACTCTACCAAAGCATTCCTCCAATTTTGACTTCTGTAACATACTTCTCTGAAAGACTATCCTATCTACTGTTGCACTCTACTTGCAGAAGAGTCTTATCTGGCTTGTACTGGAAGGTGGCAAGGAATTAGTTTGCATTTTTTCTTGTAAAAACCTGGAACACCTGGAAACTCTTAACTCAATAATTTAATTGCTACAGATTACTTCTCTGATGGTACATGCTACTACCCATACAGATGGTGTTATGTTTTGGAGACAAAATTTCTCTTGCTGCGGAACAAGGGTGACCTCTAGTGCTTCCAACAAGCCACTTCCAATCAAAGGTAAATACTGCAGAATAACAAAAACAGGTATAAAAACTGAATGCTTACTAAAGTTAGGTGATCGGTATCCACCAAAAAAACCTTAATCCACCAAAAGTTAAGATTTAAAAGCAACTCTCTTTTCTCCATATAGTATCCCTGTTTAAATTACAATTTTAGACTGGTGCAGAAGTTTAAAAAGATCTATGAAATTAAGACGAAGATCAAAACCAGAAACAACATAGGAATCCTTCACTGCTACTCCATGAATGCAATATGAACTTCCACAGATGCCAAACTAACACCACCACACCCTGTGCTACATACCTGCTAAGTTTACAGAACAGAAAGTGAAAGAAGCGCCTGCAGAATAATGAAACAATGGCATAAATCTGAAAAATATCAAGTATGTCCTCTACAATATATAAAACCAACATTAACTGCAAGCAGTCATTAAAAGATATTCAAAACTACAAAAATTACTTTCTGTGGAATTTTTTTTTTTCACTGTGGTGATCTTTATGCTTCACTTTATTATTGTTATTATTATAACTATAGGCAACTACTTCTCTCATTTCACCCGAGTTACACATCTTCAGCCTGCCTCTCCAGTATAGCCTTAGATTTTTATTTTTTTTTTGATCTTTTTGCTTCTTCAGCTAAGCTCAAGGGAAACATAATAGGACAGGAAGGAAAACAATGACCACTTTCCGCAGGCACAATTACAAGTAATCATTCTAAGAAAAAAAAAGAGCTTCCTGTACATAGAAATCGCTTCCCCATCCTGTGCCAAAGCAAGCAATGGGCCTACACCAAACACTTAGAACACAGACAGCATATATAGACACAATTTAAACAGATTTACATAACAAGTGAAACTGCATCCAGATTTCTTATGGGCACCTTTATAATTCCAACAGCTTCAACAGAAAATTTTTACTGAAAGCAAAGTATGTGAAAAACTCAGTTTCCAAGAAAACTAACTAGACAGCGCTCTAGTGAAGATTCTCAGGAGAGAACGGGTTCCAGTTTATAGAGTATTTAAACAAGTCATAATTATGTAGATATATTTAAGGTCAAATAAAAATTTCATTCTGTCATTCAAGGCAAACGCAAGTTATGTGTAACACTTACTTCAATCTTCTCTCCTGCCCCCAAATATCAAATTTTTAATAAATCACAGGGCTTTCAGAAATACATTTAAAAGTTCAAGTACTTCCCTATACTGCCTTTTCACATAATGTTTTGAAGTTTTTAGATAAAGGGATTTTTCAAGCTTAATGCAAAAGCAACAGTGAAAAATATTAGCCAAAAATGAGACAAGAGGAAAACACGTTTCTTTGAAAATGTTTTACAATAAAATCAGAATTGTGATCTTAATCGTGTACACTGCTTCACCTATAGGATGATCACATATTACAAAGATAAAAACCACACAACCTGCATGCTTTGCCTGTATAGATATAAAAAAATGCAAACATTTTTACCCATGAGAGAAATTCATAAAGTATTTTCACAAAAAGACATTAAGTACACAGCATGCTGTTTACCTTGTAAATTCCAGGACGTTTAGCAGTTCATATCTCTCTTCCTGTCCCAACTGAAGAAGCGTAAAAAAAAGAGAAAGTGGAATTAATGCAAAAAGCCTCCATCTTATTATACAGCAAATTATGATTTTACTCCAAGGTACTTACAGACTCTATGATTACTGAGTCAGGTGTCCTTCCAGTGAATACGAAACGAAGATGCCTGGCTGCTCTGACCAATGCTCCTTCATCTGCAACAAGTCCATTAGTTATTTTGCAGATGTACCAGAAAACTGTTAATTTACCCCATGATTTAATGGACACAGTCCAAGCTTCTCTATTTTTGACTTCCTTTTCCGTTTATAGATTTTTAAGATTAGATGTGATGCTGGAAAGAACTCTTTGTTTCTCCTGTTAAAACTGCTGAAATGAGTTTACAGTTCAGAGAAAATAAGCCCTGAGAGGAACACACCTCTCAGCTCACTAACAAGAACATCCTCTTCAAAGCACCTAGGCAAGCACCTTCCTCACTAGGGCACTGGACAAGGTACATTTCTTTTTGTGTCAGTTCTGTTTTAGACGAAAAGAGTGGTAAGTCATTCCTGTAAATAACTGATAACTTCAATGCCTACATTCAGGAAACATTTCAAGCAGCAATCCAGTCTCCCATAGCCATCTGTTCTCTTCAAATGGCTCAGGATGTCAGAAGGGAATTTGCTCGCAATGCCCAATAAAACATTGCCAGGGCCCAGTTAGCTTTATTTATGGCCCTACCTCTGCCCTTGTCTTCCAATTGCTGAAGGACCCTGTTTAAGAGAGATAGCCACCTAGGAATTGGGGCAGATAGAGAAGGATGGAGACTCTCTGCTCTTCACATCATTTCTCCTATTATGAATTGGTTATAATACATTAGCAGAGCTGAGCATATTTTAATCATTTTGCCTTGCTTCATCATTTTCTGAATTCAAAAATAGTCTATGAACCACAGTAGGCTTGAACCAGACCTTTTCCACTATAATCTTTTATCAGCCTCTAGCAGAACTTATCACAACTTGTATCCTATTAAAAAGATTTCTTTTTCATTTTTGCTTACACAGTCTTTGTTCTAAATCAGTAACACAGTTACCAAGTACAGAACAGGTTCACAAGCAAGGACATCAATCTGCCTCCTGGTTTGATTTCTATTGGCATTTGAGCAGTTCTTTCAGTCTTTCACAGCAATCTGACAACACCTTAGGAGTGCTGGATGGTTAATCACCTTTGCCCTTACACAACGCACACGACATTCATATGTGTTTTCTAAAGCAAATCAGAAAAGCTTAAATCCTTTATTGACAAACCTGATTTTAGCTGACACCATTTCTTTTTTTAACAGGTATGTTTTGTTTTTTAATTTTTGAACATGCTGCAAAACCCAATAAACTTTGAATAAAATTTGCTTGTAAGGTGACAGAATATGTTACTATATGTTCACTCAATTATTTGAGTCTCACCTGGAGATGCTGCTTGGTAGATGATTTTATCACCTTCTCTTTCTGGAACTGCTGTATGACACACTGCCATCATTGTCAAAAACTCACATATTATAGGTGCAGTTGGCTAAAAAAAAGTCAGAGTGTGATTAATCATTTAAGCAGTAACTTAAATGGAATGTAATAATAGATATGGACAAAAAATAGTCAAGAAAAAAATAGTTTTTAAAGAAGAGAGAAAAAGTATCAACAGCTAAACAAACTAGATATTATCTGTACACTAATTTCAGTATCCAGAATAACTTCCTGCTATTGTACTTTGATACTGGCTATACAGATAGAATTTAGTGGCATTTGCCATCATAACAATCAGAAGTAGATAACCAGAAACATAGAATAATTCAAATAAGCGTTTTATAGGGAAGGTAATTCTGAATGCGATATTGAAAAAATTCTACTTTATTCACTGAAGTCTCTTTGTATGTTGTCTTTTTTACTAAAAATATTCCCTTTTACGTTACTTTTGTCTAATATTGTATTTGACAACAGTTTTTAAGCACCTTTAGAAAGATGTAGCAACCAAAACCAAAAAAGATGTGGAAAATGCTGCAGGGTCAGGCAGGCAGCTTTTAAAGGAAGACGTTTATCTAATGTCTCAGGCACTTCAGAATCTACAAAGCTGAAACCGTTAGAAATGACTCAGCCAACAGAGGGGAAAAGAGTGTATATAAGCAAAATAGTTGACTGGTTTTGATGAACACAGCTAAAAGCCTTATTAGTACAGCTAAAATTTGCAAAATGAACAAACTGACCTTTGAATGGCTGTTCAAAAGAAACCCCAGCAATCCCCTTAAGTAAGCTCAAAGCAGCTGTCACCTCGACTGAGGTTTTTTTGTAAGCATATCTATAGTATTTCAGATTAGCAGCAGACTAAGAATGTGAACAATTAAGATAACATTGCAATTACTCTATAAAATACAATAATCTCTGAAAACCTAACTTAATTCGACAGCACAGAAACACTAATGGGACCGGGTTCCTGTCCTCTTCCACCGAACGCCCGTCTGAATAAGTCTTAGATATAAAGCTGAAATACAGATTCTTTTCCAAAGCACTTCAGAACACATTTTAACATACAGTGGTGACACCTCTCTTTAAACGTGTGCCTGAATTTTTAACTTTAAGATGTATACAAATGTATTTTTATAGCTGGTATGCTCATATTATATATACTTAATACTACATATCTACCAGAAGAACTCTCAAGAGTCAACCACCTGCACACTAAGGACCCTCTAGACAAAAAGCAGTAACACAACAATGCCTCTTCCAAGCAGTCTGTATTACTAGCATTGAAAATGGCCTGTGCAGGTAAGTATAAGAGCCCCTCTGCTTTAGATATCCTTGAGAGTTGCACGCAGGTGTCTAGCATTTAAGACTGACCCATTTGTAGGAATAAAATGCTCCACTGTCTGCCAGTAACTGTGAAATTATCTTCCCGGGTAGATAAAATTTAAGCAAAGAAAAGAGTAATTTATTTACACTCTTCAAAAAGAGAACAAACAGTTACACAATTTAAGGTAGGTGTTCTTGGCTATGACTAGGCAAAACGATCTCTTGTACAAATGACAAACAGAAAGTGGTAATGATGGTACTATTTCTTAGTCAATTCATAAAAGAGGTTATTAACTTTTTGTGAAATGTATTGTCTCTTTGGGGCGAATACCAGGCTCTAGAATGTCTGTTTCGTTTCATGCCGATGTAACCTCATGGAACCATGTACACAAAACCAAAGTATGTGGTTAACTCTTGACTCTTGTACTAAGCCTGGGCAAAGAAATCCTAAGTCATGTCAGGACAGTAAGTTAACCTGACTGATCCCGAAAGCGTTGACGGATGTCATGACATCCTATGAACAGCATAACTAATATTAAAACACAAATAGAATGAAGACTGTTAAGTCTATTATATTTCAGACTCATAACAACTGAACCATACCATCCAAAAA